>CM077924.1:875000-930000 GCA_039797435.1 Crotalus adamanteus
CGAGACAAGACAGACACACATCTGGGCGAAGGTGGAGACTGCCCTTGCCCTCCTCCTCCTCCCCAGCGCAAGGGGTCTCTGCCGACAATTGCTGCCTATAGAGGGAGGGAGGGAAGGAGCAGTGGGGGTGGGCTCTCCGCTCTGCAGTGGGGCTGCTGGCTGTGTGGGTTGCGCTGCAAAGCCGAGTGGCTGATTAGAAAAACTCCTTGGGAGTTGAGGTCCACAAGTCTTAAAGTCGCCCAAGTAGAGACCCCTGTGTGGCAGAACTGAGCTGGCCGTTCCTAAATGTGAAATGGCAAAGTACCTCCCTTTGTTTATTTATTTCATTAAATTTCTATGCGGTCCAACTCGCCGTTCCTTCCGCCTTGGGTGTGTGTATGTGTGTATGTGTTTTGGTACCAAAGCTCAGCTGAGGAAAGTCTGAAGGACGTTCAGGTTGCCTCGTCACAATCCCACTTTGGCATTTGCCAGAAATAGCCTGATTTTCCCCGGGAATAAACTACAAGCATTTACAGATGGAAAAAATGAAAGAAGCTTATATATGTGGCAAGTGCAGATGTGGATATTTCTGGACCCCGTCCACTGGAAAACTAATAAAGACAGAAGACTAAAAACAGGCCCAGGAGCGCGTCCAAAAATAACGCAGTCTGGAGAGATACGGAGGTGGCTCGAACGAGGCTTCCCACTGCTCCAGTCAGATACAGAAGAACAAGCGTTGGAAGGGACCTTGGAGGTCTTCTAGTCCGACCCCCTGCTCAGGCAGGAAAAAATATAACATTCCAGACAGGTGGCTGTCCAGTCTTAAAAACTTCCAGTGTTGTAGCATCCACAACTTCTGGAGGGAAACCCTTCCACTGATTAACTTGTCAAGAAATTTCTCCTTAATTGAAGGTTGATGAGTTTCCATCCGTTGTTTCTTGGTCTGCCTTCTGGTGCTTTGGAAAATAGGTTGACCCCCCCCCCCCACTTCTTTGTGGCAGCCCCTCAAATACTGGGAGGCTGCTATTGTGCCATACCCAATTCCTGCCACCGTTCTTCGCGTGCTTTAGCCTCCAGTCCCCTGATCATCTTCGCTGCTCTTCTCTGCACTCTTTCCAGAGTCTCTGCATCTTTTTTTTTAGTGATCTAAACTGGATGCTGTATTCCAAGGGTGGCCTTACCAAGGCCTTGTAAAGTGGTATTAACACTTCAGGTGACCTTGATTCTGCCCAGGATTGCCTTGAACCAGTCACGTTGCTGGTCCTCCCTGGTGTCTCTTGACTCTTGAGGCCCTTTGTGGATTGTTTGAGGACCTAAGCCAGGAGTCTCCCAACTTGGCCCTTGGATGACTTGTGGACTTCGCCTGGCTGAGGAATTCTGGGAGTTGAAGTCTACAAGTCATAAAAAGGCCAAGTTTGAAGACCCCTGCCCTAAGCAGACGCCTTTGCCCTGCTTGGCACTTGGAGAGGCACCTCAAAGATTAACCCAGCGCTTCTCAGCCGTGGCATCTGGAAGTCATGTGGGTTTCGCCTCCCAGCATTCTGGATGGGGAATTCTGGGAGTTGAAGTCCACTTGTCTTGAAATTTTCAAGTTTGGGAAACACTGAGTTATAGAGTGGGAGGTGGAAGATGGGAGCTTGTCTCCCAAAGCAGGAATGGCCATTATTCCCAGCGGCTTCCTTCTTCCTCTCTTACAGGTGGATTCCCCCCCCCTTTCTGCTAATTGCTTTTGTGATGTGATTTTCCTTTAGAATTCCTGCTGCCTGCAGGGGAGCGAAGCTTTAATTATTGGTTCTCCTTGGCAAGCAGAGCGAGTGCTGCCGTTTGCTTGGTTTGGTTTTTATAATCCTGGGTGATCCATAAAACGGTCCTGTCTGTCTGCAGACTCCGCCCTGCCTAAAACTGGGACGCTGGGTACCCCGCGAGGGTCAGGGCTGCAGCTTTTTCAGAGAAGGGTCAAGGACGAAGTTCAAAGTTCAAGGATGACATTCCCCCCCCCCCCGGAAACCGGCGGCGATTCGGCTTCTCTTTTCCTCTGCAATTCAGCCAGAGGAACTTTCCGCCCTCGGGATTCCAGCTGCTGCTTTGCTGGCTGGGGAATTCTGGGAGTTGAAGTCCCAGGGCCTCCAGTTTGTCAAAGCTGGACACCCCTGGCTGAAGTCTTGTCATCTCCGGTTCGCTGCTCTCGGTAAACAGATTTCCTTTCAGAAGCTGGGCGAGGCTCCCCTGCGGTGGGTGGTTCCAGCTCCTGAGATACATGTTCAAAAGATGGAAGGAGAGAGGGGGGGGGAGGGAAAGGAGAGAAAAAAAAGAGGGAGGGAGAGAGAGAGAAAAAAGAAAGGGAAGGAAGGAAATGAAAAAGAAAAAAGAAAGAAAAGGGAAGGAAGGAAGGAAGGAAGGAAGAAAAAGAAAAGAAGAGAAGAAAGAAAGAAAGAAAGAAAGAAAGAAAGAAAGAAAGAAAGAAAGAAAGAAAGAAAGAAAGAAAGAAAGACACTCTGCTTATAGCTTGGTCCCCCCTCCCCCCACCCCATGCCTTCTCCAGATCTCTTTCCCCAAAGCCCGTCCATGTTGCAGGCGAGTCCTGGAAGGGAGGCTGGCGGTGGGGGGGGGACAGAAAGAACTTGGGGGCTTCATCCCGGTGGTGGTGGTGGGGGCAGATGATGTCTGAGCCAGCCATGGGGCGGGGGAGGGAGGGAGGGACGGACTTGGGAGCTTCTCCTCCGGGACACGAGTGGAAGGTGGGGAGACACCAGCTCTCCCAGGCTCCCCCAGCTCAGCCCCCCCTTTCCTTGAGAAGCCCCCAGCCCCCCTCCCCACGTCCCCCCTTGTGCCCCTGGGGGGGGTGCTGCCATCCTCCGTGCTGCAGGCCAGGCTTCCTTCCCCGGCCAAGCCTGTTGACTGGGGCTCCTTCCCGACAAGGGTTTGTGTGTGCGCTGTCTCTGTGTGTGTGTGTGTGTGCATGCTGTCCTGGGGTGATGGATGGCCCCGCAGAGCCAGCTCTCCGGCTGGAGGAATTAATGGCATTTGCATAATCTGCCCCAGCAGATAGTGGCCCAGTCGCTGCAAGAGCCACACGTGGTCCTCAGCAAAGACCCCCCCCCTTTCCCCCTCTCCTCCCGATTTAGGAGGTGAAAAGTTGAAGGGGGAAAACCAAGAAAATCCCGGTTTCTGGGCCACATAAATTCTCCTGCCCTTGGCCTCCCAGCCCGGTTGTGTGTTTGCAGCCGCTCTCCACGTGCGGAGAAACTCGGCCTCCGAGGGAGGGAGGGGGAGCCCAGCCCCAGAGCCCAGCCGGCCCAGCCGCGTGTCCACAAGATGGATGGGCCGAGGGAGGGCAGGGCTGCCGGCCATCCATCACGCTGGCCTGTCGGCTGGCCTTTGCTGGCAGGGACCGGGCTCTGCTCTCAGAATACAGAACAAGGGAATAACGAAGGGACCTTGGAGGTCTTCTAGTCCAGCCCCCTGCTCAGGCAGGAGACCCTATCCCATTCCAGACAAGTGGCTCTCCAGTCTCTGCTTAAAAGCTTCCAGCGTTGAAGCGTCCACAACTTCTGGTGGCAAGCCGTTCCACTGGTTAATTGTCCTCACTGACGGGAAGTTTCTCCTTAGTTCCAGGTTGCTTCTCTCCCTCATCAATTTCCATCCGTTGCTTCGTGTTCTGCCTTCAGGCGCTTTGGAGGATAGCTTGACTGCCTCTTCTTTGGGGCAGCCCCTCAAATATTGGAAGACTGCTATCCTGTCTCCTTTAGTCCTGATACAAAATAGCAGAGTTGGAAAGGGACCTTGGAGGTCTTCTAGTCGAACCCCCTGCTCAGGCAGGAAAAGCTAGACCATTTCAGACAAGTGACTGTCCAGTCTCTTCTTAAAAATCTCCTCCAAGAAGCTTCTTCGGTCTACCAACCAAGCCTTGAAGAGCTGAAGAAGCTTCGTGGATGAGAAGCAAAACATTTTCAGGAAAAACAAAAAAACTGAAGAAAAAGAGCACAGGGGAGAGAATGCAGCCTTGCAGGCTGACTCTGCCCACTGCCAGCAGCGCGATCCTGACCAGTTCAAGGTCGACTCAGCCTTCCAGACTTCTGAGGTCAATAAAATGAGGACCCAGATGGTTGGAGGCAAATAGGCTGACTGTAAAACCGCTTAGAGGAGAGGGCTGTGAAGCGGTATATAAGTCTAAGTGCTAGTGCTAGTGCTAAAATCCAGTTGCCTTTTGGAAAAACACCTTTGGGATATAATTATTATTATTATTATTATGGATCATCGCACAGTCAGCCAGATGTTCAGACTGGATTTGGCATTTTGTCTACCTATCGAGTCCTTACCCAGGACCTGGGATAGGCAGATGTGGATGTTTGATGGTATTACAGATCTCGTCGCAGGATGGAAGCAGTTCCTAATAAGGCCGCCTTTTGCAACTGACTAATAGCGAATTTGTCAATGCCAATTGTGTTCAAGTGGTGCTCCAGTTGTTTTGGGATTGCACCCAAGGAGCCTATGACTATTGGTACTACCCTTGCTTGCTTTTGCCACAGTCTTTCTATTTCTATTTGTAGGTCTTTGTATTTTGTTATCTTCTCCAGCTCTTTCTCTTCTATTCTGCTGTCTCCAGGCACTGCTACGTCCACTATCCAGACTTTTTTGTCTTTCTTATCGACAGTTGTTAAGTCTGGGGTGTTATTTATTTATTTTCAAATATTTATATGCCGCCCAATCCCAAAGGACTCAGGGCGGCGTACAGAGTTAAAACAATCATAAAACAATAAAATAAAATAATACAGTCATATGTTGCAGGTGCTTTTCTGTTTGACTTCTGAAGTCCCAGAGCAGTTTAATTTTATCATTTTCTCTGACTTTCTCTATTTTATGATCCCACCAGTTTTTGCTTACAGGCAAATGATATTTTTTTGCAGATCTTCCAATGCACCATTGTTGCTGCTTTGTCATGCCGCTGCTTGTAGTCAGTCTGTGCAATCTTCTTGCAACAGCTTACCAAGATTATTATTATTATCATTATTGTTTTTGTTGTTGTTGTTGTTGTTATTGTTATAAAGTTGGAAGGGACCTTGGAGGTCATCTAGTCCAACCCCCTGCTCAGGCAGGAAACCCTATACCATTTCGGACAAATGGCTGTCCAGTCTCTTCTTAAAATGTCCATTGGACAGTGTTGGCACTTAACGAAAACTCTTTTTAAGACTCAGGTGAGGCTGGGCTTGAAGCCCAAGAGGGATGCCTTCACTCCGCCCTCACTCCCAGAGGCCCTGGGGGGGGAGAGGGTCCACAGGCCTCTTTTACAGGTTTTGAAGGACAGCATCTCGACCGGCAAGCCACCCGAAGCTTTACCCAGCGCTCCCCTTTCCCTCTTTCAGCTGCTGGACCTGTTTCTCCAATGGGACTGGTCGACGTACCTGGCCGACTACGGGCAGCCCACCTGCAAGTACCTTCGGGTGAACCCGACAACCGCGCTGGCCTTACTGGAAAAGTGAGTGTGCCCGTGGGTGCTCTCCGCCCCCCCCCCCGGCTCTGCCTGAGAGCCCCCTGCTTGCTGCTGCTTTGCCCAGGCCACCTGGGGCGGAGGTGGGGGGACCGCGGTCTGCTGCGTGACGGGCCCAGCCTGACGCAAGAGCTTCTGCTGATGGCGATGCTGCATGTGGTGCTGGGTTGTGGTTGTCGCTGCTTGAGTCTCCAGGACAGGGAGGGTCTAATGCACCTGGACTGGCCAATGAGAGTAAAATGCCTGGGATTCAATCAATCCATTGGAGTAGAGCTGGAGGTCTTCTAGTCCAACGGCCTGCTCAGGCAGGAGACGCTAGACCAGTGTTTCTCAACCTTGACCATTTTAAGGCATGTGGACTTCAACTCCCAGAATTCCACAGCCAGCAATTTTAAGTCCACATGCCTTAAAATGGTCAAGGTTGAGAAACACTGCCCTAGACCATTTCAGACAAACAGTTGTCCAGTCTCCTCTTAAACACCTCCCGTGATGGAGCACCCACAACTTCTGGTGGCAAGCCGTTCCACTGGTTCATTGTCCTCACTGTTAGGAAGTTTCTCCTTAATTCCAGATTGCTTCTCTCTTTGGTCAGTTTCCATCCGTTGCTTTTTGTCCGGCCTTCTGGTGCTTTGGAGAATAATCTGACACCCCCCCCCCATCTCCTTTGTGGCAGCCCCTGAGATACTGAAAGATTGCTATCATGTCTCCCCCCCACCAGTCCTTCTTTCTCTGCCCTTTTCCCAAAATCTCAGCCTCTTTTCTGTAATGTGACCAAAACTGGATGCAGCCTTCCAGGCGTGGCCTTACTAAGGCTTTACAAAGAGGTACTGATGCTTCACAGGATTTTGATTCTATGCTTCTGCTTATACAACCCAGGATGGCATTGGCTTTTTTTGGCAGCTGCTGCTGCACACGGCTGGCTCATGTTTAAGTGATCGTCCACGAGGACGCCAAGGTCCCTCTGATAGTGGCTGCTTTTGAGACGCGTTTCGCCTCATCTGTACTTGCGCAAGCACTTCATCTGCTGTGGAGAGGGTGCTGCTAGCAGGAGCTTTTACGTAACAGCCAATCCCCAGGGCCCAAGGCCTTCACTACAGTCCTCCTCTCTTTCTTACCGTACCTTTTTGGCCAGAGACTTTGTGTGTCAGGCCCACTCTGAGGAAGGTCCCATCCCGGAGTCCATCTGACTGAAATCTCATGGGCGATCTGGGTCACTCTGCTCAGCAGGTGGCTTAGACCAGGGGTGGGCAACCTTGGCTCTTTTATGACTGGTGGACGTCAACTCCCAGAATTCCTGAGCCAGCCATGCTGAGGGGAAAGGGAGAGGTTTCCAAGCTGAGCCATGTTGGCTCAGGAATGCTGGGAGTTGAAGTCCACGAGTCATGAAGAGGCCATAGTTCCCCCATGCTGGCTCAGGAATTCTGGGAGTTGAAGTCCACGAGTCATGAAGGGGCCAAGATTTCTCTCATGCTGGCTCAGGAATTCTGGGAGTTGAAGTCAACGAGTCAGAAAGCAGCCTAGGCCTAGGCTAGAGGTAGGCAACCTTGGCTCTTTTATGACTTGTGGACTTCAACTCCCAGAATTCCTGAGCCAGCCATGCTGAGGGGAAAGGGAGAGGTTTCCAAGCTGAGCCAGGCTGGCTCAGGAATTCTGGGAGTTGAAGTCCACAAGTCATAAAAGAGCCGAGGTTGCCTACCCCTGGCTTAGACCTTGGGAAACGGGGGACACAGGAAGGAGGAAATGTGTGGAAGGCTGTATGTAGGCCCTCCTTAGTTGCTTCATGGAGCGGTGGGGAAGAGGCCCTCCTTGGAGGATGAAGGAGAAGATGGGGTGAGGACCACATGGAGGTCCTGAGTGCGAGTGGATTGGAGGCCTTTTCTTTGGGGCTCTGCTGGTCCTCTCCGTCTGGCCCCTGGGAGAAGGTGACAACACACACACACACACACCCTGCAGTCCCTGGGTCAGACAAGACCCTTGTCTGGCACTTATCCTGCAGCAGCAGAGCTGGGGGGCAGACGGGGTTGAGCTGGCAAAGGAGGGGTCACTAGCTGGTACTTGCATGTGCCGCCTTGGCTTGGCTGCTGGGCTGGACGGCCATTGGGGCTCTTTGGGGGCCAGATTGGGGACTGTGGGGCTGAGGGCAACAACCTGGAGCCACCAAAGGGCTCCCCCTCCTCGGCCACGCTCCAAGCTCCCTGTGGTCCTCAGGGGAACCTGCCAAGGCCAGCCCGGCTGCTGCCCCCTTTGCCCCCATGCTGGAGGGCTTGCATGGCGCCTCGGTGGGAGTCGGAGGGCCGGGAAGTGGGACAGTCCGCTGTGCCAGCCGCTGCTTAACTTCTCCTCTTGGTTTATCTCTCCTTCCTCTCCCTGCCCCTCCCTCCTCCCCGCAGGATCTCCCGAGAGTAAGTATGTGTGGGGTGGCTTGGCTGGCCTCCTTAGCCTGTGCAGTGCAAAGGACGCCAGGCCCCGTCCTGGAACTTGACCCTCCCAGTCCTCGTAGGTCCCAGAGGTGCTTTTCCGAAAGGCAGCTGGACTTTATTGGGTTTTTTACTTAGAAAACCTTTCGCTTCTCCTCCAAGAAGCTTCTTCAGTTCTAACTCGTTAGAGTCAGAACTTCGGTCAGAACTGAAGAAGCTTCTTGGATGAGAAGCGAAAGGTTTTTAAAATAAAAAAAACCCAATAAAGTCCAGTTGCCTTTCGGAAAAAGCACCCTCGGGACAAGTGGGACCCGATGACGGAGAAGCTCCACAGACATTGAGCCGTTCTCTAAAGGCTACTGCTGGGCTGGCGGTCACTCTTTGTGGACGGGGCGGTTGGGGCTGAGAGTTTGGACCCCTCCTTTATCCTTGTTGTTTCTGGCGTGGACCCTAACCGAGCCGGCGAGGGGTTGATTCTGGTCAAGCCCTGCAAACCGTAGTGTTCGGGCTGGGTTCCCTGGCTGCTGGTGGTCGCCCTCAGTCCAGAGGCCGAAGGCCATTGCGTTGACCCACTTTGGGACGCGACGGCTCGGTGGTCAAAGCCGCTGAGCTTGTCAGCTGGAGAGTTGGCAGCCCACCTCCGAGACCACGTTCCGTGCAAGGGGATGGGCTCCCGTTCCTCGCCCCAGTTCCTGCCCACTTGGCAGGTCGAAAGCATGCAAGCGCGAGTAGAACAATAGGTCCCACTTTGGTGGGAAGGGGGCAGCGTTCCCTGCGCCTTTGGCGGTGTAGCCACGCTGGCCTTGCATCAGGAAGGGCCGTCCTGCAAGAGGGGCACGGAAAAGGCCCAGACAGCCGCGCCTTCCCCTGCCTTGGGACGGGCTCTGTGGCTGGACCGGGCTGCAGAAGACGCTGGCCAGTCCCTTCGCCTATCTCCACCTCGCTGGCTAGGCCAGGGCCCTAGAGAGGCATCTCAGCCAGCCAGCTCCCCTCCTCCTCCTCTTCTTCCTCCTCCTCTGCCCACCCTTCTCAGAGGTGGGAAGGAAGCCCGTGTTGCCCCTTCCCCTTCCCCTGGCTCCTTGATCTCCAGAGCTCCTTTCGGTCACCTGGGGTCTCCCTTCTGCCTTCCGCTGCTGGGCTTTGAGCCCCACAGTGTCCTGGGCACGGACTGAGCATGTGGGGTGTCCTTGTTGCACGCTGGAAGACCCCTGCCACCTTCAGGATGTTCCTTCTGCCCATCGTGCAAATGGTGGGCACGCCAACCTCTCCTACTTCCTCCCCTCTTCATTTCCTGCCTGCCTGCCTGGCTGGGGGGATTCTGGGAGTTGCCTTCCAGCCATCTTCAAGCGGTCCAGGTGGAGAGACGTAGCTCCAAGTTGTGTAGGGGGTGACACAGTTGTTATTTGCACGATTAAGGTCGTTCCGCACCAGACGCCTCTCCAAGTGGGGTGACCTCAGCTTCTGGCGGGGAGACCCCTGGCCCCTTTTGCCCCAGCTCTCCCCAAGGAGAGTCTCCACTGCTCAGGAGCCCCTGCGTTGCCGTCTTCAGGGTGTGTGTCTGCGTGTTTATGTGTTTGTGTGTGTGTGTGTTCTTCTGTCTGACGGAGTGTTCCCCCTCCCCTGCCTCAGGATGAAGGACACCAGCCGCAAGAACAATGTCTTCGCCCAGTTCCGGAAGAACGAGAGGGACAAGCAGAAGCTGATCGAGACGGTGGCCAAGCAGCTGCGCACCCTCATCAGCAGCAGCCACCACTCGTGAGGGGCCGCAAGCCGCCTGGTGGCCCCGGGGGGGCGGAGGAGGGGCTTGGCAGGGCGGGGCCTGTGTCCAGCTGCCGGGAGGAAGGGGTGGAGCGGCTCCAGGGAACCAGCGTCGCTGCGGGAGGATTGGTGGCGTGCAGCTTGCGGGGCGTGGTCACCTCCCGGGACTGCTCGGTGGTGGCCCCTCTTTGGAGGAGCCTGGCTCACTTGGGGAAGACTGCTCCTGGAACTGGAAGCTCAGAACCCCAGAGAGCCTTCCAGGAAGGCCAAGGCCAGGGGCCCGTCAGCACTTCCAGGTTCCTAGACGCACCTTGTCAATGAAGCTCTAATGCAGGGCTGTCCTCCCTTGGCCACTGGAAGGCTTGTGGACCAATTCCCAGAATTCCCCAGACAGCCTGGGGGATTCTGGGAGTTGAAGTCCACAAGCCTTCGAGTGGCCAAGGCGGGACCCTCCTGCTTTCAAGGGAACAATTTACACTTTCAAAGGGAAACATTTACAAGAAACACCCCTGTGGGGTGTCCCGGACCCCCGTTTCACCTCCCCCCCCATTTTGTCTCCTTTCCTCTCTTGCTCCTTCGGCTGCATTTGAAACACAAACCGCTCTTTTTTAAAAAAAAAAAAAAATGTATGTGCCCTCCTCTCTTAGTTCTTGCCGATCCATTTTTTAAAATCTGATTTCTCAGCCGGGATGGGAAGCCTTTTCCTCTGACAGACAAAGGGAATTAAAACACGCCAACAGGAAACAAGAACTGTTTTTTAAAAACCCCAGACTCCTGTTTTTAATGAAAAGAACGGAACTCTGGGGAGGGCTCTCTGAGGTTTTGACCAGCCTCGTTGGGTCAAAAAAGTCAAGATGGCGGCCAGCCCATGCAGCTGGAGCCCTGTTCTTTCCTTTGACAGGGTTCAGCGGCTGCCATCTTGGCTTTTTCTGATTCCCCCCCCCCCCCCGCCAAAGCCCTGACCCCTAGACGCCACTGCCTTCTGCCAGCATTTGTGCCAGGGACCTCACTCACCATGTGGTAAATAATTCACAGCCGCAATTAGAGGAATATTACATCTCCCCCCCCCCGTTTTATGTGACTTTCAGCTTCCCTCAAGCCAAACAGCAGGGCAGTCGCCCCTCCCTGAAGCAGCTGCCCACAAACCACCTAGAGACCCCCCCCCAAATGTGGGGATTTGTGGCCAGAGAGGACGGGGTCCATCTCTCGTCTGTCTCAGATCTTCCCTGTTGGCTCCTCCATGAAATAGTTCAGGGGTCTCCAAGCTGGGCCACTTGAAGACTGGTGGACTTCAACTCCCAGAATTCCCCAGCCAGCGGGGCTTGGAGTCCACCCATCTTAAAAGTTGGCCCAGCTTGGAGACCGCTGGGATGGCTCGTTGGCCCACTTGGGAGAGGCAGCAAAGCCCACTTCTTGGACCTCGGTGCGAAGCCCTTTCCCCGTCTGCTGGTCCAGCCGTTTGGCTGCAGAAGGGCTGAGCCTGACTGGTTGGACAAGTGCCTTACAGGAGCCTTGGCACCCCCCGCTTCTCGCTGAAATGTCTGTGGACCAAGCAGACAAAGGGGGCCCCTCCCCAGCCAAGGGCCCTCCGCCATCTTGCCTTTGGGGCTGTCTTCGCTGTTGAGCCATAGAAGACCCCCCCCCTGCATTGCACAGGTCCTGAGACGGACATTTTGAGGCGAGTGTCCAACTCTCCACTAAAGGGAGGGGAGAGGAAGCAGGCCGGCCCTGTTGAGTTCCTCGGGTCTCCTTGAGTTTCCCACCTCTTGTGGGGCTTGGCTGGGTCCTTCCGGTTGCCCTTCCTCTGTCGCGCCCTGAGAGGTCTTTGGGAGGGAGGAGCAGAGCAGGGCCATCTTCTCCTGACCAGAACCAGACCAGTCCCTCCTTCTGTTTCACTCTGGCCACATGGCTGGCCGGCCGCTGGGAGGACCCAGAGCACGGGTGTTACACTCGCCACGTCATGTGACGTGTTGTGACATATCACGGCTTTTTTACACTGCTGGAGCTGGGGCGGGTACGGCCTCTGCATGATGCAACTGGCCCGTGGGCCGGCAGTTTGACATCCCTGACCTAGAGGGATTCCTGGAGGTCTGTGGAGCCCAGCTTCCTATCCAGAGCAGGCAAAGCCCCCAAGGCCGGCCCAGTGTCTTCCCATCCCTGGATCAGTCAGAGCTGTCCAAGGCTTCATCGGCTTCTAGAGCTGATCGGGGTGATCCCGGAGGGACCCCGTCATCCGTCTTCTTCCTCCCTTCAAATCCAGCCTGCCTTGTGGGTCACTTGGCCCCGATGTGGCCGATCCCGCCACTGAGAGGGGCTGGGACCCCGTTTGCAGGGACCTCACCTCTGAACATCGGCTGGTCTGCTGGTTCCGGGCAAGGAGAGCACGGCTACTTGACCTGGGGACCAAGACCTGGGTGGAGATCGGCCTTTGCCACAGCTGCCCTCCCTCGAAGGATCCTGTTCAAGATCCATGCTGGACTCTGGGCCCAAAGACCCCCCGTCCGGTTGGCCCTTATCCAGCCACGGACAAGGGGAGGTGAGAAGGTCTGGCATCGCCTCCAGCCTGGATCTTGTCCACTTCTGCAGTGCCCCAGAGGTTGGCCAATGGAGCCAACCGCAGCAGCCCAAACAAGCCCACCCGACCCCCACCCACAGGGCCAGCCTTCCGGCACCTGGGCGAGCGGCTGTAGGGCCCACATCCGGCTCCTGCGGAGACCCTCCCATTTTGAGAGGGTCCTGCTGCAAACGGCTCTTCCACGTACGCTGGTCAAAGCGCACCTGAAGCAACTTCATCATCCTGAAGACCTTCCAAAGAATGCAAACCATTTGGGGGGGAGAGAGAGAGAGTGCGCGTGCTCTCGTTTTAAATTTTGTGTGAAAGGAACGGGGCAAAATACCTCAACCTAGGACAGACCGATGCTGAAGGAGAGGTCCTCCCTCGTGGAGCTTGGAGGAACCGTCTTAGCCATCTGAGCAGAATCTGGACTGGAGGGGTTGATCAGGTTGATCCCCAGTGGGTGCTTGACGGTTGGGTCCCGACATCTGCCAGTTCTAAGGACTTGTAGTAAACTCCCAGCTGGTGGTGCCTTTTCCTCTCCTTGCCTAGATACGAATCTCACCCGGGAGACAAAGACCATCGGTGCTTCTTGGGACGTCCCCTGAGAAGGGTCTGTTCCCTGGGAGGTGGGGGGGGGGCGTCTCTCCTACTTCTCTGTACAAAGAGGGGCCCGATTCCCCACCTTTCTTGTCCCCTCGGAGTTCAGAGCCAGGATATGGTTAGTTTTGCCCTAGGCTGAAATATCCCCCCCTCATCCAGAGCAGGGCTCCCCAACCTTGGCAACTTTAAGACCTGCGGACTTCAACTCCCAGAATTCATGCCTGGCTGAGGAATTCTGGGAGTTGAAGCCTACAGGTCTTAAAGTGGCCCAAGTTGGGGACCCCTGGTCTAAAGAGAAGAGGTCTCCCCAGTTTTCTTGATGTCTCCTTCCTTGAATTCTCAAACCACCTTTTGTCCCCACCATCGTAGGACATGTTGGCCCCAATCTCCGCTTTTTTAATCTCATAGTTTTGGGTGGAGCTGAGCAAGCCCACCGGTCCGTTCTGGAGGGGAGGCCAGGTGCTCCAGTCAAGACGGGATCTGGCAGCCCACCCGGAGTTGGCCGACGCTCCCTTCTGGCACAGGCTGGATCCACGGCAGCTCGCCAACCGTTTTGCCAGGATTGCGGACATTTTTCCATCTCGGTTCTCTCTTCTGAGTAGTTTTCTCAACCCCACGTTTTGGGGTGCCCTGGAATCAAATTTACCTTTGGAATTGGTGGTGGCCAAGGAGGGTGGATGCTGTGGCTTAATTGTCCCCAAACTGAGAATGCATTGAAAAGCGGCTCCTTTGCTTCCACCACAATGCCCCACAACATACAAGCTTCTCAACCAGTCCTTTATGAATTGCTCACGCGCAGGTCTGTCTGCGCATACATAAATAAACACGTAGGATAGTTACTTTGGAGGGATATTTCTAAAACTTAAGGTGGGGAGTAGAGGTGTTTTTTATTTGTTGTTTTTTGCACAAAATGGAAATCTTGGGATTTGCATAAGGGACTTCCTCTGGCTGGGCAACGCAGCTGTTGGATTCAGCAGATAAAATGGGACGGTGTGGGTTTAGCAGTTAAACTGCGTTCAATAGTAGCATGTGGATTTGGACTGTACATATATTCTCCTGTTGTACCTTTTATTAAAGCTGTATGAATGTACACGCTGGGCTTGCTCATCCTTTGCGTTCTCTGTAGAGAGCAATGAATCCTTCAAGGTGCTTGTTGTGAATAATGCCAAGGGTGTGTGTGTAACTAAACCAGTGGTTCTCCACCTGAGGGTCGGGACCCCATTTGGGGTCGAATGACCATTTCACGGGGGTCGCCAAGCAACGCAGTCCGCCATTTTTTTCCCCCTTTTCCTTAGCTGTGCTACTCCCTTTTATTCTATTGGCTTTGGAAAGCCAATAGAATAGACTCTCTTGAATAGAGTCCAATTCTATTGGCTTTCAAAAGCCAATAGGAATTGTCCAGGCTGTCTCTGCCCTACTGAGCCCGCCAAAAGTCCCATTCTGCAAACGGTGTTGCACCAGTTGAGTAGTCCTCGACTTACGACCGGTTGAGTAGTCCTCGACTTACAACCGGTTGGGGGGTCACGGCATTAAAAAGGTTGAGAACCACTGAACTAAACATCCACAAACATTACAGAGATACGAAAGTATTGGGGGACCCCTCCACCCCCACCCCAGTTGCAAACAGTGGCCGATTTTGGATCCTGCAATTCCCTTGCTTAAAGGCCTTCCCTTTTGGTCCACCCTGACAATTGAAAACACTTGGCCCTCAACCACTTTCTGATCCTTGCCTCCCACCCCTAAAGGCTTTCAGGACAGGGGCGGCTGCCGCCGAAGGCTGGGAGAGCCGAGCCGAGCTCCCTTTTGCTCTGAGGAGAAAACGGAGCCCAGGCCAGCTTTTAATCTCCCGCTTCGTTCTTAGCTACTTGCTTTCCGCCTTTCAGGATCACCTGGACAATCGGAAGCTGACGGGTCCTGGGCACTCTCTGAGCTTGACTGATTTCTTGCAGATGTTTCGTGACTCGACTAGGGAGCATCATCAGTGCTAGTCAGGAATGGAGGGCAGCCCCCTTTCCTTGCTGGCCCTGAAGATGTTATTTAGTTTGGGTAATGAAACATCTGCAAGAAAACAAAGAGCACTGAGCACCCCAGGGTGGTGATGGTGGTGGTGGTTGTCCTCCTGCTCCTCCTCCTCCTCCCTGCAAGCCCCACTCCCTTCTCACAATAATGATGTTACCTAGCTGGGTAATGAAACGTCTGCAAGAAAAACCACCCAGCTCAGAGAGCACCAAGGACCCCACAGTCCTCCTCCTCTTCTTCTTCCTCCTTCTCCTCCCCCTCCTCTCCCTTGTAGCACTGATGATGTTACCTAGTTGGGTCATGAAACTTCTTCAAGAAAACAACCAGCTCAGCTCTGAGAGCACCAGGGACCCCACAGTTGTCATCGTCCTCCTCCTCCTCCTCCTCCTCCTCCTCCTCCTCCTCCTCCTCCCTTGGATGAGAAGTGAAACATTTTCAAGGAAAAACAAAACAATCCAGTTGCCTTTTGGAAAAGCACCCGGATGATAGTCTCCACTGATTTCCCTCTGAATCTCCTGAGCCCAGCTGCTGGTCCAAGGCCCCCCCAGCTCAAGGCTCTCCTCCCAGCCAAGAAGTCCTAGACCCGCCGAGCAGGTGTCCTTTCCTTGGCCTTCCAGGCGGCTTCTGCACCAAAGGCTCCCTGGCAGTCCACGTAACTTTTCCGGCTGGTCTACACCAGGGGTCCCCAATCCCCAGGAGTGGACTGCAGCCCATTCGTAACTGGGCTGCGCAAGGGGAGGGTGGCCTCGCATGCAGCTCCACTTGTGCCAGCGATGGGGATTTGGGTGTGTGTGTGATGCTCCATTTGTGAGAGCAGCAGGCACAAAGGGAACTTCACACATGGCCCTGAGTGTTTGTCGCTCACGCATGGAGCTGTGCGCACCTGATGCTCGCACACAGAACCATTTCCTCTCCCCCCCCCCCGCCGGTCTGCAAAGCTGGAAAGGCCGGGGGATGGCCGCTCCAGACGGGGTCTCCTCCTGCAGCAGCCTCTCCATCTTCCTTCCCACCATGCCCGCATTAGGCCCGCGTGAGGCCAGCTAACCGAATGAAGATCCGGGCGAGCCATCCATCAGGCAGACGAGTCCATCCATTTTCCTGCCGGCTGGAATGCAATTAGGAGGAGCCGGCCGTAAATCACCCTCCCTCTCTGCCCCCTCCCTGCAGGATGGCTGCCGTGCCAGGAGACCCCGGTTGGCAAGGGGCAGGGGCTGAGCCCGCATTGCCTTCCCAAATGTTCAGCCGAGCCACGGATGACAAATGGCCAGCCTCCCATCCCCTGCAAGTAGCCCATCCGTCTCTCTGCTGACAGGGCGGACTTAAGGGGAAGGACCTGTGCGGGGCCATCGCTCAATGTCACCCGTGACAAAGAGGGGCACAAGTGACCCCCGTGGGCCCACCATCTCCATTTGGAGGCAAGTGCGCTTGCAACTCTGGACACACACGTCTTCGGCCGTTGGCATCCCGTGGGCCTCCTCCTTCTCAAGGGGAGGAAAGGGTGGCCTTCTTTGGCTACTTGAGCAGCTGCAGCCCAGGAACCAGCAGAACTGGACTCTGGGCCGCTCAGGGTCCTTCAGTTCCAGTTCAGGGTTATGGCCGCAGCAGCCAAGGAAGGTCCTTGGGCGGTCAGCTGGGACTCTGGGGGAGCAGAGCAGGAGAAGGCGGGCAGAAGGGTTGATCTTGGCACTTGGTGGACTCTTGTGGGAATCTCCCAGCAGGTTGCCCTCGATTTACGACCAGTCCCTTAGCAACCTTTGCATCCCACCTGCTTTCCCAAGGAAACCTGCTTCCCTGCCCCAGGCCTGACCTGGCTGTGTTTGCAAGGCATGGCCGAGAAGGGCAAGACGGTGGCTGGCCGGTGCAGACAAAGCTCTGCTGGTTTTTATGGGTGCTGCTCTGTGTGGCTGCAGCCGCCATCTTGCCTTTCTTGACCATCCCTATGGTCAGCCCGGCTTCCTCCTTCCGCTTTTCCTGTTGGCAGCCGGAGGGGAAGGGCCATTCAGTACAACTGCTGCTGCGTTTTGGCCCTGGGCAGGCCGACCAGAGATGGGAGCCTTTCCGGGGATTCTTCTCTGTGACCTCCCACCTGCCCAGGCCTCTGGGTGGCTGCAGGAGGAACCTGGCAAGGGCCAGGCAGAGGCGCTCCCCCTACAAGGCAAGGGGGATGGGGGGGCAGAAGGAGGAAGCTGACTGGCTCCATCCATCTTCATTAAGGGCTCCAGCAGCTTCTAGGCATCCCCTGTGTCAACACTGCACGGAGGCTGAGGTTGAAGGGGGCAGGGAGGAGGAGGAGGAGGAGGAGAAGGAGAAGAAGAAGAAGGAGAAGGAGGAGGAGGAGGAGGAGAAGAAGAAGAAGAAGAAGAAGAAGAAGAAGAAGAAGAAGAAGAAGAAGAAGAAGAAGAAGAAGAAGAAGAGGAGGAGGAGGAGGAGGAGGAGGAGGAGGAGGCAATGGAGGAGGAAGAGGAGATGGAGGAGGAGGAGGAAGCTTTTGCTGGCCAAGGCCGACTCTGGCCTGGTGCTAATCAATCAATCAATCAATCAATCAATCAATCAATGCAGCAGTCCACATGTTACCTTACTCTCAAAATCGGCACATATCAAACTTCCTCTGTTTCCTCATCTGCCCGTTCTACCAGTGTACAGAAATGCATCTATTTGTTCTACTTCTGGACCAAAACACCTCCAAGTTATCTTCATTTCAAAACCGGAGCAACCAAATTTAAATGTACCCAATAAACTGCTGGCAACTCACAGACCTCGGGGAGCCTGGTTTCTTTTTCTACCACTGTTCAAAGTTTCTAGCTCTCATGATCCAGCAGAAATGCAGCACCCAAAGATGGCCCCTTACCTTTCTCCATCACTGCCTAGGTAGGAAGCTGGGAAGAACTCGGTACCCAAATGTTGTCTAGAAGCAATAAATATCCTTGGGCTGAGAATTGGCGGAGGAGGTAGATCTTAAAGCGAATATTGCAAAGCACTGAGTGGAAATTAGAATTCTGTACTGGCCAAGCGTGATTGGACGCACAAGGAGTTTGTCTCCGGTGTGTAAGCTCTCCGTGTACATGCAAGCAACACGTGAGAAATCATGATCAATTAACCTTCAGCTGAAGCATTAAAATGGCAACTGAACCAGGAGTGAAACGGAAGGGCTAAGACAAGACTGGACAGGCATTTCTCTGGGATGGTCTGCCTGCCTGAGCAGGGGGCTGGACTAGAAGACCTCCAGGGTCCCTTCCAGCTCTGTTATCTTGCCTGGGCTGAAAGGCCCATGGCTTTTGCCTCTTACAATTTTGGGGAAGAGACTCCCCAAGAGGTCTGGGGTGATCCTGGCTTCTCCCCCAACCTTCTGGGGCTGAGCTGTGCCCTTGTCCTGCATCAAAGGGGCCTCGCACAGACTGGGATGAATTGGGGGACGATTCATGGAAACCACCAAATCTGGGGAAAGAGAATAAGTAAGTAATAAGTAAGTAAGTAAGTAAACAAACAAACAAGCAAACAAACATCAAAAGAACCCAATAATTCAGTAAAAGACCAAAATGGAATGATGGAGAAGGAAGGAGCAAAGTTGAAAAACAGCCTGCCCGGGAAAGGGATTTAAATGAGAATGAAGATGCCAAAAGGATGAGAAACCAAATCCAGACTGATTTCCCCCCCCCTTGAGTGGGTCACAGTAAAGGGGCGCTTTCTCTCTCTCCCTCTCTCTCTGCGTGTGCCTGTGTGTGGTGTGTGTGTGTGTGTGTGTGTGTGTATGTGTGTATAGAACTCCAGCCTGCGGGGCTGCAGGTGGGAAAGGGCCAGCGCGGAAGGGGACCCCCGACCCCTCCTCTTGCTCTGCAGGCGACGGGCTCCCCTGTCTTTGGGCTGCCTGACTCTCTTCCCCCCTCTTGCCTCTGGCTCTTCTTTCGGGGACCTGCCCCAGTTGGGGTGCCTGTGGCCCCCCCGCCCCTCCGGTCCCCCTTGAGCGCCCCCTGGCGGGGATGCCCGCAAACGGCTGCTGGGGGTGGGCGGACCTGGCCCGACAGCAAAGCCCGAGTGGGCGGGGGGGGTCAAGACACCCCCGGGACGCCCCCGCCAGGCGGGTCTCCGCTCGGGCTGGGAGGAACTCTGCTGGAGCCGGGAGGGGCCTCCCTTCCTGAGCCCCCCCCCCAATCCTGGGGGAGACCTCAAGGTGCTCAAGATCCCCCCCCTCCCCCAGTTGCCATTCAGAGCGGGGAAAGGGCTCCGGCACAGTCGTTCTTGCACTAGATCTCCGCGGGGGGAATCCAGTCTCGGGATCGGCTCTCCGGCTCTCGGCTTCTCCCCCCCCCCCCCAGCATGAAAGCATTTTCCTCCTGCTCCCTTCGCGGCCCTCCAAGACCAAGCACGAAAGGAAAAAAGGGACGGCGGGAAGAGGAAGGCGGGCGCTGCGGCTCAAAGCCGGCGAGGTTCTCCTTCTGGCGAAGCGGGGAGGCGAGAGAGAAAAACGGGCGGCGGCTGAAAGGCCCTCTCCGGGGTGCCCGAAGAACGAGCCCTACCCGATTCTGCTTAAGATTTAAGTCGAAACAAATAAAAAGGGCCAAGGCGCCTGTCCTCATTGTTCTTTCTACAAGGGGGAGGACTGTGGGGCCCTGGGTGAGCTCTGAGCTGGGTGCTTTTCTTGCAGACGTTTCATGAACCCAACTAGAGAACATCATTAGGGCTATAGGAATTTGGGGTTCGCAGGGAGGAGGAGGAGGAGGAGGAGGTTTGTGGAGGGAGCGTGTCTTGGAGGATGCCTGTAATCATAAACGATCAAAAGCACCATGAAGGAGCTGGAGGTGAAAAGGCTTTTGCAGACAAAGCCTCCCTCTGGCATTCAGCCAGCCTGGATCCCCCCCCCCATTGGCCCAGCCAACGAAGACAGCGCTAATTGCCGGCACTGCCCCCCTCCCTCCTCCAAGCAGCCCACACCAGGGACCAAGCAAGCAGCAGATGCCCTTTCGTGAGGGAGGGGCCCTCCTCCCTTCCCGACTCCTGGAAGCCCTTAAGGCAGGGGGTGTCCAACTTTGGCAACTGGAAGATTGTGGACTCCCCGCTTCCTGTCCTGCCTTCAGGCACTCCGGAGGAGAAGAGGTGGGTCCCCCCTTCCCTTTGTGGCAGCCCCCCAGACACTGGAAGGCTGCTTATCGTGTCCCCCCCACCCCCAATCTTTCTTTTCCCCAGGTTGGCCACTCCCAGTTCCTGCAACCTTTGTCTAATCCAGTGGTTCTCCACCTGTGGGTCGGGACCCCATTTGGGGTCCAACGACTATTTCACGGGGGTCGCCAAACAACACAGTCCGCCATTTTCCCCCCCTTTTCCTTAGCTGTGCTACTCCCTCTTATTCTATTGGCTTTTGAAAGCCAATAGAATAGATTCTCTTGAATAGAGTCTAATTCTATTGCCTTTCAAAAGCCAGTAGGAATTGTCCAGGCTGTCTCTGCCCTGCTGAGCCGGCAAAAGTCCCAGTCTGCAAACGGTGCTGCACCAGTTGAGTAGTCCTTGACTTACGACCGGTTGGGGGTCGCGGCATTAAAAAGGTTGAGAACCACTGCTCTAAGATTTTAGCCTTTATTCATCCCAGCCTTGGATGCTGGAGGAGAGAGAGGAGGTGTTGCTCAAGGCTTGGAATTGCTCAGGGGGGAAAACTCTGTCTGGAGTAACCTCTGAACGCGACTAAGTGCAAACTGTGAATTGCAATGAGTCAGTTCACATTTTTTCCCCATACGGGAAAACCCCTGAGTGGATGCTTAAAAAAAAAAGGGGGGGGGGACACAGCAGTCTTGATCCCAGCCTACACTTAGAAATAGCCGGATGACCCTGGCCGGTTGCTCCCCCTCCCTGCAGCCAGCTTCCGGAGTCCTGGTCATCCTTGTCTGAGCGAATTGCATCCTCCCAGATCGGCCTTTTTATTAAGTGCCTCTTGCATAGTTAACAGGGAGTCCTCGGTTTACGACCACAATTGAGCCCAACATTTCTGTCGCTGAGCGGGACAATTGTTCAGTGAGTTTTGTCCCATTTTATGACCTTCCTTGCCACGTTTGTTGAGTGAAACACTGCTATTGTTAAGTTATTAACACAGCTGTTAAGTGAATCACGTTTGCCTGTCAGAAGGTCGCAAAAGGGGATCCTACAACCCCGGGACGCAGCGGCCGTCATAAATGTGAGTCAGTTGCCCAGCGTCTGAATTTTGATCGCGTGACCACGAGGACGCTGCGACGGTCATAAGCGTGAAAAACGGTCGTAACTCATTTTTTTCCAGTGCTGTTGTAACTTTAAAACGAACTGATGTTGGACTCCCTGTATAGACAGCTTAGAAACTGCGGCCTTCAAAAGAGCTAAGCTCACATTTATAATTTCTTAAAAAATAAATACTTCAGAATGGCATCTGCAAAGGAATGTTAGCTGCAGTTCGACCTAATTTAATTATTTGGAGGTTTTACGTTGCCTTTAATAACATTTTGTATCGCTGGTATTGCTAGGAGGGAAGAATTGTTTGAGGTACCCGAAAAATGGAACTCAGCCAGAAAACCTACTATGGGACTGTTTCTATTTGAAATATCATTTTAAAATGTCTTTATAATATTTCTATTTTCTACACCCAGAGGTCGAAAGGCTAATTTTAGAGAAGTGAAAATGAAGTAGCCCGTCAAGATGGCAGCAAGATCCCTGCTTTGTTTCTAACGCTTGAGAACTTTTCCCCCTAAATATATGTATTTTTTATTTAGTTATTAAATTTATTGGCTGCCCATCTTACCGCCGGATAACTCTGGACGGCTTACAATATTGTTTTAATATGAATAAAATACTGCAAAAACATAAATATACAAAAAATGCAATACACTGCACATTGGGTACAATATGAAGTTGTGATTTGGATCCACGTGGAAGTCACAATAGCTGGATCAGAAAACGTCCCCAGAAGCCGTTGTCGTTTCCCCAGGGTGTTTCCCTTCACCTTCCAGCCATCGCTCAGCACCGTCACCGTTTCTTCCAGGGTCTCAGTGGCTGCTTCCCCGGAGGGATTCGGTGAGCCTCTAAGGAAGGCCCGTCCTTGGTGAGGTTTGTGCATAACTAGGAGACCCAGGAGAGGGTTTCACAATGTGCCCTTTCACGCTTGTTGCTGAGCTGACTCTCAGTCGGTGGAGTGGGATTAATTGTGCGTAAGGGGGCACAGATGGACAATACTTCATAAATGCTTGCTAGGGTAAAGGAAACAGGGACGCAGACTGGGTGCGCAGCTTCGATTCAAAAGATCCCAACAGAAAACCAAGTTGTGCGCTGGGCTATTTGCAGAAAGTCATCGTTTTTTTGTGCCTCTTCTGACCAAGTGGGCAAATATTTCTCTGCTAAGGCTTTTTCTTTCTTTCTTTCTTTCTTTCTTTCTTTCTTTCTTTCTTTCTTTCTTTCTTTCTTTCTTTCTTTCTTTCTTTCTTTCTTTCTTTCTTTCTTTCTTTCTTTCTTTCTTTCTCTCCTTTCCTTTACTTCCCTCTCCTTTCCTTCACTACATTTCCTTTCCTTTCCTTCCCTCTCCTTTCCTTCACTAGATTTCCTTTCCTTTCCTTCCCTCTCCTTTCCTTTCCTTTCCTTCCCTCTCCTTTCCTTCACTAGATTTCCTTTCCTTTCCTCTCCTCTCCTCTCTTCTCTTTCTCACTCCTCCTCTGTCTCGCCCTGGCCCCCACATTGCCCAGCATCGAGCAGTCTGTGCAGGCGGCCACCGTGCCTCTTAGGGGGGTGACGTCCAGTGGGGCTGGGGGGTCTCTCGGAGAAGGACCCTGGATGGCTCCTGGCTGCAGAAGCACGAGGAGATGGTGATGTCAGGAAATGTGAGGGGAATGTCTAAACAGAGGTGAGGACCACTGGAGAAATGCAGCTCTTTTCAGCTGGGGATGATGGAGGGAAGACTTGGCTGATCTTTTTCTTCGCCAGGTGATATTTTATTGATCGGAGGGCATCAACTTAGCCTCAATTCAGCTTAGCCCAGCTAAGCGATTCAGCAACATTCTTCCCAGGGTGGAATCCATTCATCTGTACGCTCCGAAGAACACGGGGGGGGGGCTTCTTCCCAAACCCAGCACTTGTTTTCCCCACTTTCCTGGGTCTCACATGGAAGTCACTCGGGCGCAGAAGAGAATACATTTGTGGTTGCTGCAATCGATGGGCTAAAGTGCTTCCCCCCCCCCAAGACTCGGTTCAGGCATTCAGAAAATCAGCAACTGAACCTCAGCAGGATAATCTGTACGGTTTTGTCAGGAGGGCATCTCCGCCTGGCTGCCTCTTGACCCCGGATCACGGCCCTCCTTGCCTCGCCCTCCAGGGAGCCCCTGGGAAAAAACTGGAGGTCTTCAGGAAGCCTCACACTGCTCCAAATGTTTACAAAAGAATTATGGTAACAAATCTGGATATATATATATATATATTTTAAAAAGTAGCATTAGTAAGCCTAAATTATCCTAAAATATAATGTGCCAGGAGGCTGGGTTTCCCCAAACTTACTCCCTGCACGTGTCTCGGGTTACGCTGCCGTTTGAAACAGGCGGAGAAATTCAGCCGAGTGATTTTCCCTCATTAGCTCGGTAAGATGTTTCTCGTTATGGCTTTTTAATTTCATCAAAGGCTGCCTCTGGTGTAGAATAATGGAGGCTGTATTCTTGCAGCTATGCAAAAATGCCCCCCAAAAGGGGGAAAATTAAAATTCCAAATGGGGGGTGGGGAGGGGGTGCAGATTCCAACCTGTGTGGGATTTGGCTGCTTCAGCATCGAATGAAATGACTTGATATTAATGAGCAAAACCGACCCCCTCTAAAACCGATCAAACACCATTTCCTTAGAAGGGAAGATTTTTAAAAATCAGAACTGTACCTCTTCTATAAATGTTTTAATAAATCTGGAACAAAAAATTCTTAAGCAACGTCTTATCTGAAATTCAGTTTATGCCGTGATGAAGGCTGACAATTTATATTAATTGACCAAGCGCAAACAGTAAACTACAGTAAATCAAACCAAATGTAAAATAGTGAAAACTAAACTAGACTGAGATTCAACTAAATCAATATTCAAAATAGGCTCAAACCCATTTGCTTCAACTGCTCAGCCTAGGAAAAAACAGAACTCTTTTCCAGTTACGCAGTTGTGTGTCTGCTCTTTAAGAAGGCCACATTTTAAAGGAGTTTGTTTTTTTTAAGGAGAGAAATACATTTGGTGGCATCAACTGCAGAAAACCTGAAACCCGGGGATGAACGGAACAACACAGCTTGTTCCAATATTAAATAAACTCCTCTGGATTCATCATCATCACATCACTGCTATCATTGTTGGGAGTGCAAGCCAGCCAAGCATCCAGGCACAAAAATTCCTAATTGTGTGTCGGCCTTTTTCTTCGCTGCTGCTTTTCTTTTCTCCCCCCCCCCTCCCAAAAGTGTTTCTTTCTGTGCATTTTGTTAACTCTGCACTCACACCAAAGCCTCAGAACGAAGGGAGCTGGTCTGATCCAGCATCCCCGGGATTTTTCTAGCAAGCCAGCTTGGAAAATCTCCTGCCAGGGTGGTTGAGGTGGGTTATTTGCCGATTCCTGGAGATTTGTAATCTAGAGAGTGACCAGAATCTGGCACACACCCCCTTTTGCAACCGCAGTTCAGCAAAAATTTACACACACACACACACACACACACACACACACACACACACACACACATATACATCTCCAGCAGCAGCAGAGGGCTGTCTCCCCAGACAAGACAGCTTTGCTCTGGCAGGTGTGCCCTGGCAGGTCAGACTGGCAGCCCCCCCAGGGCTGTTCCTCAGCTGCACCCCACTGCCAGGGCTGGCCGGGGGGGGGGAGAGGTCACTCCTCCATCCTGCCCTTGTCCTGTAGTGGGCAAAATACCCCCCAGCCAGGAAGAGAAGAGAATCGTCTCCGGGCTTCCAGAGGCCCCCAGGAAGGAAAGCAACTGGTCTTTCATAATTCCCAGAGGAGCAGCTGGTGGGCCTTTTGCCCCAGCCCCCCACCCCAAATTGTGTGCGGCTCAAAGTCCCATTGGTTTCCGCCTGTCTCGTGGGCAGGACCAGGGGTGGCTGAAGGGGATCCTTTGAGCCCTTTTTCGAGTCTTCCAAAACAAAAGTCTTCCCTAACAAAAACCGGGGAGGGGGCTTTGGGGTGTGGGTGTTGTCTGAACAGTCAGGGGTCTCATTTGGGCACCACGTCTGCCCCCTCTGCCCGTCCTCTGAATTTTCCTTCTGTGAGTGCGACAAAGGCACAACACTAATCACGGCATCCTCCCAAAGGCAGCGGGACTGTGTTGAGTTTCCTTTCCTTTTTCCTTGAAAAAGTTGCGCTTCTCATCCAAGAAGCTTCTTCTGTTCCCACCGATGACTGAGCATCTCCAGGGACAGTCACTGCACCTGATCCAGGGGCATCTGACCCCAGTCCAGCTGAGCAGGTGTCCACCCTTGTCCTCGGTCAGCTGTCTGGCCTTACGAGGTAGTTCAGGATGCAGTCATTGGGGGAGGGGCTGGTGGAAAGATTGGCAGGTCGGGGATGGGGGCCACTGTTGCCTGGCCAAACAGGGCCCTCTGGCACCCTGGGCTGGCTTTGCTGGCACCCAGTGGGCCTCCTCTGCCCTCTGTTGGGCCCATCCCTTGAATGCACAAGCGACAGTCCGCCTTGGTTCTTACCGACCGGCTTGGCCAAGCCGCCACATGGCGTCTTCCTGTCACTTTCTCCACGTTGCCTTGCAGAAGACCTCAAGGGCCCACGGACACCTCCGTCAGGGCCAGAGGCCCCACTGGCTGGATCCACCTCTGCAGGATGGGCGGCCGAGGACCTCGTGTGTCCCATGAGACCTTCTTAGGCGAGAACTCCAGGACCACAAGGGCAGAGAAGCCCCACTGGCCCCGTGGGAGAATGGAGACCACCAGGAGACCTTGTTGGCCAGAGCCACAGGAATCGGGGAAGGGGAGGCTCCTGCTGGGGAGACGGTGGAGGGGAGTGACCGACAGGAAGCCTCCCCCCTCCCAGCCAGCCAAGAACAAAGCTGGGGCTGTCTCCCAGCCTTCGGTCCAGGCCTTTTGTGTGAGCGGCCCTCCAGTTCCCTCCGCTCTGGACGCTGACCAAGAAGCCATTTTCTCAAGCCCCACACAATGGAGGCCCAAAGCGCCTATCTGCATGATCTGCCTCTTTCTCTCTTCCCTCTCTGTGGGGAACAAAAGGCAGAGCGGGCAGGGGGGCGTGGATGGGGGGGCAGCATCACCTGTTCCCATCCCATCTGGGGCAGCCCAGGGCGATTATCCCCAGCCTCCCTTTTCTGAAGAGCTTCGATGTCTCCCTCCGTGGCCAGGTGGGACCCCCCTAGCTTTAAGGGAAAAAGCCAGCCACCTCCAGGCTGCCCGCCGTGGTTCTCCCCTTCCAGGCCGGGCTCTGTCCAGACCTCAAAAGCCGGAGAGGGGTAAATAAAAACAGCCCCTTGCCCAGGCAAGGAATAAACAGAGCCCCTCCAAGAGGTTTTGCGGGGGCGGGCGCCTTCTCCAGCCTGACAAAAGGCCTCGTTCTTCTGTCACCCTTTTCATTTCCGTGATGGATCCCCAATTGTGGAGCCTTCAAGAAAATGCATCCGAGCTCTTTGTCCCCGGGTGTAATTCGATAAACGCTTTGCAGAAACACACCGGTTTCCGATTCTTTTCAGAGACGGTTAAGGGCAGGAGAGGAAGAAAAGGGCCCGAGCGGGTGAGACATCCGAGAGGCTCAACTGGGCATTGTTGGGAAAGGCCAGTGGGGAGCCCCCCCCCCCGGAACCGTCACCACACGGCCGTCTGAGATGGCAGCCAGGTTGGGCGGGTGGCGGGTGGGGGGGAGGCAGCGGCAGCAGCATTGTGTGCGGGGGGGGGGGCTGGGAGCCTTCCCTGGTTGGGATGCTGTGGAGAGGCTCCCTCGATCAAAGCCCCCCTTGATCTCCTCCCTGGTGGGGGGCGCTGGGGGGCGGAAAGGTCCAGAGAAGCTTTCTGGCCAAGGCCGGGGGACCCTCCCTCCGAAGATCCTCTCCGGGTCAGTTGTGAAGTCTCCTCTCTGAAGGTCCCTCGGCCCTTGGGAGAAAGCAGCCGGGG
Source organism: Crotalus adamanteus (assembly GCA_039797435.1). Lineage (NCBI taxonomy): Eukaryota > Metazoa > Chordata > Lepidosauria > Squamata > Viperidae > Crotalus > Crotalus adamanteus. The sequence goes on from CM077924.1 coordinate 901,915, forward strand.
GCACAGCCATGTTGGGCCTCCAGGCCTCCTCCTCCTCCTCCTCTCTGCAAACCCCACTCCCTTCTAGTACTGATGATGTTCCCTAGTTGGGTCATAAAACGTCTGCAAGAAAACCACCCAGTTCAGAGAGCACCAAGGACCCCACAGTCTTTTTCCTCCACCTCCTCCTCCTCCTCCTCCTCCTCCTCCTCTTCCTCTTCCTCTCTGCAAACTCTACTCCCTTCTAGCACTGATGATGTTCCCTAGTTGGGTCATGAAACATCTGCAAGAAAACCACTAAGCTCAGAGAACATAAAGGACCCCATAGCCCTCCTCCTCCTCCTCCTCCTCCGTGGTCACGTGACCAAAATTGGGATGCTTGGCAACTGACTTGAATTTATGACGGTCGCAGTGTGCAGGTTGCAACCTTCCAACAAGCAAAATCGATGGGGGAAGCTTGGTTCACTTCACAACCGTGTTAGTAATTTAACATCTGCAGTGATTCCTTAACAACTGTGGTAAGAAAGATGGTAAAATGGAGCAACCTCCGAACTCACCTGCTCTCCAAAGCGCCTGAAGGCAGGACAAGGAACAAAGGATGGAAACCAATCAAGGAGAGAAGAAACCTGGAACTCAGGAGCAATTTCCTGACAGTGGGGATAATCAACTGTGGAATCTCCAGAAGCTGTGGGTTCTTAACAACATTGTTAGACCACAGGGTGGGGCTGGGCTCACTGAAAGCGTGTCAGAGTCAGACGAACGTGGCGGGAAGGGATCGCTTGAGAGGGGCGTGTAAAACAAGGTGGGACAGACTGAAGAACGAACGGGTGAAGCAGGAATGCCAAAACGAATGTCCACCACAAAAGGAGAACTTTGATCTGGTCAGATAAAGAGAACTGAGGACTAGATGGAGCCGCAAAACAATTATGTGAGGGGAGACTGAAGGGGGTCAAGGGTCGGACTGAGGAAATGGTTTAAACCTATTTTATTGTCCGTTGATAATTTTCTGGGCCAGCTGTCACTCTGCTAGCTTTAGTTTGCACTCAGTGGCACGTAGGGTGAGGTGGGCAAAGTCCTTGACTCGTGGCCTCCATTGAACCCAGAATTTCTGTTGCTAAGCGAGACAGTCATGATGTGACTTTTGCCCCATCTCATCACCTTTCTTGCCACAACTGTAAAATGTTCATCAGTCATTTTTTCCAGTGACGTGGCAACTTCAAACAGTCACTAAATAAACTGTTGCAAGTTGAGAACTACCTATACCAGGGGTAGGCAACCTTGGCTCTTTTATGACTCGTGGACTTCAACTCCCAGAATTCCTGAGCCAGCCATGCTGAGGGGAAAGGGAGAGGTTTCCAAGCTGAGCCATGCTGGCTCAGGAATTCTGGGAGTTGAAGTCCACGAGTCATAAAAGAGCCAAGGTTGCCTACCTCTGGCCTAGGCCTAGGCCGCTTTCTGACTCATGGACTTCAACTCCCAGAATTCCTGAGCCAGCCTGACTCTCCCTTTCCCCTCAACGTGGCTGGCTCAGGAATTCTGGGAGTTGAAGTCCACCAGTCATAAAAGAGCCAAGGTTGCCTACCTCTGGCCTATATGATTGACTATTGATATTATATAGTGCTAATACTATTATACTAATACTATTGTATAGGATTTTTGACCCAGAGACGGGTGGAGAGCAGTTTGAGGAAAGGCCCACGCGAGCAAGTAGCCACTCCAGTCTGGATTTCACACGGAACCCTTCCCGGGGCTCCCCTCGTCTTCTTGACCTTCCAAAGTCCGGCTGGGCTGGTGCATTGCTGCGGAGGCCCTTTGAGTAGACATTTTTAAACCAGAGAGCGGCAGAACGCCAGTGGTCAAGGGAGGGCAGTGGGAGTCTGGTTTTTGTGGAGACCGAGAGATTAATCGGAAGGTGGATCTTGTCCTGCTGACTGAATCTTAGCTCCATCAACCAATTTTGGTCACCATATCACAAAAAAGATGTTGAGAGTTTGGAAAAAATTCAGAGAAGAGCAACTAAGATGATCAAAGAGACTAAAACATACGAAGAACAGCTGCGGGAGTTGGGTTTGGCTAGTCTAAAGAAAAGAAGAAATAAGGGAGACATGATAGCAGTGTTCCAATATTTGAGGAGCTGCCACCAATAAGGCGGTCACGTTATCCTCCAAAGCACCAGAGGGCAGGACAAGAAACAACAGCTGGAAACTCATCAACCTGGAATTAAGGAGAAACTTCCTGACAATGAGGACAATTAACCAGTGGAACAGCTTGCCACCAGAAATCGTGGGTGCTCCATCACTGGAGGTTTTTAAGAAGAGGCTGGACAGTCACCTGTCTGAGATGGTATAGGTTTTCCTGCTCGAGCAGGGGGCTGGACTAGAAGACCTCCAAGGTCCCTTCAAGCTCTGTTCAACCAGAGCTCAGACAGAAGCGCCCAGGAGGGTGACATCAGGGCCTCGGGGGGCTACCCAGATCTGCCTGGACATGCAGAGTGAGGACCCCTCGGCCTTCTTAGAGGGGAGAAGGGCCAGGCGGAGCCCAGAAACCGGCCTTTGACCTATTAAAGCCGCCTGAACTCGGATCATCTTCAGCATCCGGACGGGAGGCGGAATCCCCACCAAAGCTGCGCCCTTCGGCGGCCATCGGAAGCCGGCCCGGCCCAGAAAGGCTCCTTCAGACGACCCGGGCGCGCGTCTAGGGGAGAACGAGGCGGGCGGAATTCGCGTCGCGGCTCGCCTTCGCGCGTGGACCGCGCGGGACAGCGGCGTCCCGGCCCGGCTCCCGGCCGTCCTTGCGGGGGCGCGCGTGGCCACCAGGTGGGGCTGCAGGGCAAAGAGAGAACCGGGCGCAGGGCAGGCCGCCTCTCACCTGCCCTGGGCAGCCCCGGGGTCCGCCACCGGCGGCGCTCTCCTGGGGGGAGCCGCGCAAGAAGCGACCTCGGGGAGGCCCGGGGTCCTTGCATCCCCCGCAGGAAGCTCCCGATTGCCCAGGGAAGCTTTTTTTAGGGGGGGGGCGCTGCTTCTTCCCTCCCTACCCGAGGACCCCCCCGATTGAGGACCCCCCCTTCGGGCCAGGGGCAGTCAAGGCGGGGCAGGGGGTCCAAGACGACCCTTCCTTGCCGGAGTCGCTTCGCCCCAGGCAGAGAACGCTGTCCGGAGGCCTCGCTGTCTGCAGAAGGCGAGCGGCGACCAGACCCAGGCCAGCTCCCGACGCCCCTTCTCGGGTGGATCCAGGCCCTCTGCCCCCCCCCAGCCTCCCTCGGCGGCTGCATTCTGCAGGGGCGGAAATGTCCCCCCCGCCCTTGACCCGAGACGCTGTCCAGGATGTTCACGGGGCCGACGTGAAGCTATGATGGCTTTTCCCAAAAATGTTCGATCGTTAAATAAGCGTGACCGCGACGGCGTTACTGTAAGGGACACCAACTGCTTCCAACTCCATCCCCTTTATATCTATCTATCTATCTATCTATCTATCTATCTATCTATCTATCTATCTATCTATCTATCTATCTATCTATCTATCTATCTATCTATCTATCTATCTATCTATCTATCTATCTATCTATCTATCTATCTATCTATCTATCCATCCATCCATCCATCCATCCATCCATCCATCCATCCATCCATCCATCCATCCATCCATCCATCCATCCATCCATCCATCCATCCATCTATCTATCTATCTATCTATCTATCTATCTATCTATCTATCTATCTATCTATCTATCTATCTATCTATTAACATGTGCCATCGTCAGGATACAAGCCTGTATCCTGACGATGATGGCAGATGTTAGCCATCGAAAGCTTGATTTTATTTATTAAAACCTTGGTGTTTTATTTCCTGGTGATCGCTTCCTTTTTTACTGAAATATATGTACCCAGGAATCGCTATTCTTCAATTTTTAATGTAATTTTTAATATATATATATATATGTGTGTGTGTATATATGTGTGTGTGTGTGTGTGTGTGTGTGTGTGTGTGAGACCAGGGTCCTGCGTGAGAGTTGCAGTTGTGACTTAAAGCAAGGGTGCCTGTCCTGGCAGTCGGTCGTTCCTGAGACTCATTGGACCGGAAGGCAGAACCTGCCCCCCCCCCGCCCACAAAAGGGGCGCAGGGACCCTCCCGGAGAGAGTGGGTCTCTAGCCCTTCAGTTCTTTTGTGAGCACGACACACACCATACACAACTGTTGCTCCGAGAGTCCCAGTGACCTAGCCAGACCCCAAGCGTTTTTTTCTAGAGCCAGAGGCTGCAGTCCTGGGGGCAGAGATGGGGGGGGGGTTTACTGGCCTTGGAGAGAGTGACCAGCTCCTGGGTACCCTATTCTTCCCCCCACCACTTTCAGGACCCCCTCCCAAAGTTTCCTGTTAGAACTGGGGTACTACCAAAGCAGCTGGAAGAAGGGGGCCCTGGATGAGAGACCTCAACCACCCTATTCCATGCTGTACCCAGTTCTTTTCAGCAGTGGGTTCTGAGGGGGGGGGGAGGGAAAGAAGGGGATGACCAGGCTCCCCATTTGGCTGCAGAAGGACAACACCCCCCCCCACACCTTATAGAAAATCTCATCACTGTGGCTCCTTCTGCAGGACTCCCAAGGGGCTGCCACCCCCCTCATAAATCCAACAGAGAAAAAGCAGATTTGTTCCAGGAGAAGGGGGGGCAGGGCAGAAAAAGGCCCCACAGAGGGGGGTGGGGTGGGCAGGGAGACTGGCTCTGAACATCTTTGGAGGTGTTTTTTGGCCAAATTAGGCCTGCTTTGAAGCCCTTCTGGGACTTTGGGCTGGACCCTGCCTCATAATCCCCCCCCCGGGCCTGGCCCTTGGAAGGGTGCGGGGACTCAGGCAGCCCCATAACTTTAGGGAAGTTTGGAAGGGCCTCCTATCAGGGTTAGGGAGAAACAGTGGCTACCCTTCCCTCTCCCTGTCCCAAAGCTTCGGGGGGGGGGCTTCCCTGGTCTGTGGCTGGTGCTTCATGTACTGTCCACTTGACCACTTCATGGTGAGCTGGAGAAGCATCTTCTGAGCCTTCCTTCAACCCACCAAGGTCTCCTAGCCTGGAAGACAGCGCCCATAATGTGTATACACACACACACACACACAGAGCGAGAGAGAGAGAGAGAGAGAGAGAGAGAGAGAGAGAGAGAGAGAGAGAGAGAGAGAGAGAGAGAGAGACAGACAGACAGACAGACAGACAGACAGACACCCCTCGGTGTTCGGACTTCCCTGGCAACAACGAGCTTCATCGCCTCTCCCTTCCTGTCGGAAGCCCCCTCCCCATAATTCTCCTGCAGGTGAGAAGACGGTGCTTCTAAAGTGCCGCAATCCCCAAAATGGCCCTTTCAAAGGACGGGCGATTCTTGGCCGCTTCCCAGAGTCCCGGTGGGCACTCGGCGAGTTACACATTTAAGATTAAAATGAAATAATGAAATAAAATGTTCCTTTGCCAATCAAAATGCCCCCTCCTCCCCTCAGGCTGCACATGCCTTTGCCCCAACCCCCCCCCCCCCGTCTCCCAAAGGGAGCTTCGTCCTCCTGCCCTGCACGGCTGGCTCGCTGCGCGCCTGGCTGGGAAGGGGCGCTCAGAGCCGTGCGCAGCGAGCCGGGGGCTCCCATCCTTCGGGGTCTCCCGCCAGCGTCCCCCCGTTCCCGCCCAGGGCAGGGGAGAGAGTAGCTACTCCGGCGGAAAGACGCCGCCGCCTGGCAGGCACGGACCGGCCCTGGGCGCAGGTCACTCCGGCACAAGTCGCGGCAGGTTCGTCCCGCAGCAGGTCGAGGGCGAGCAGCCGAGCCGCGCCGGGCGCAGAAAAGAGGCGCCGCCCGGCGCCCGCCGCAGCGACCTCGGCCGTAGTCGGCTTCGCAGGGCGGCCAGGTCGGGGCACGCGGGGATCCGGAGAGCCCGGGAAGGGAGCGCGGCCCCAGCCGGGACCCCAAGGCTCCTCCGCCCGGCTCTCCCGCCGGCCGCGCTTCCCTGGGGGCGCCTGCTGCAGCGGCCCGTGCACGGAGGAGTCCCGGGACGGCCGGCCCGACTCGGCGCTCCGGCGAGGCGAGGCGTCCGGATGGCCGGGAGAGGCGCCGCGAGCTCGGCTTCCGCCTGCCTCCGCCGCGGCCAGGTGACGCGCGGCCGGCCCTCGGGGAGCCTCCCCCGCGGAGCGCCACGAGCCGAGTCGACGGAGGCAGCGCTCCAGCCCCGGCCCGCCTCGCCCCCCGCCGCCTCCGCCCACGCCTCGAAGGGGAGGGGAGGAGGGGACGACCGTCGGCCGAGCACCGGCCGCGCCGCCTCTATATAAGCGCCGCCCGGGCTGATCCCCGCAAACTGGCGCGGAGCGCGGCGACTCCTCCTCCGACGGCGCCCCGACACGGAGCTCCCGCCCGCCCGCCCCCAGCCGGCCCGCCCCCCCCCGCCCGCCCAGCAGAGACGCTCCAGGCAGCCGCTCAAGTTGGACGGCGCGACCGCAGAAGCCGCTGCAGATCCTCCGCCGCTCGCGCAGCCTCCCGCGCCTCGCCTCGCCTCGGAGCCCCCGATCTCTGGCTCGCCGGACCCCTCCGGGCGCAGCGCCCTCCTCCCGCTCCGCTGTCGGCGGAGTTCTCGGCCGGGTTGCAGCGCCGCCGCGAGCGAAGATCCGAGCGCGTCGCCTTCTGGAGGGATCCCGACTTTTGCCGCGCCCGCCGGGCGGTTGATCCGTCCGGTCCTCCCCCGAGCGGGAAGGGGCGCCCGCCTCTCCCTCTGCAGAGCCCGCTCCTCGGCGGGGGGCAGCGCCCGATCCGCGCCGCGTCTGGCCCGTCTTCCCGGCGCGCCTTTGCCCCGGAGTCTTTGCCGGCCGCCCTCCCTCCCGCCCGGGGCTTCCGACGGCCGCGCTCCGTCCCCGCCGCGCACGATGCTCTTCGCCGGGTTCCAGCTGCTGTCGGCGCTGGCCACCGCCGCCGCCTGCCTGGCCTCGCTGACGCTGCTGCTGGCCGTCTCGCAGCAACTGTGGCAGCTGCGCTGGGCCGCCACGCGCGACAAGAGCTGCAAGCTGCCCATCCCCAAGGGCACCATGGGCTTCCCGCTGGTGGGCGAGACCTTCCATTGGCTGCTGCAGGTAAGCCCCGGGCGGGCGGGCGGGCGGGCGGGCGGGCGGGCGGGCCCGAGAGCCGGGCGATCCGGCGGGGAAGGAGGCGGCGGTGTCCCCGGCTGCGCCCGGCCTGAAGCTTTGCAATGCAGGGAGCGGCCGTCGGGCCCAGCCCTCCCCGCGGCGCCTCCTGCCGGTGGGGGGAGTCGGCGGGCCGGAGCGGGGTGGCGGCGGCGGTGGCTCGCCCCTTCCAGGCTGCAGCCCACAGGTAAGGCTGAGGAGCGCAGGCCGAGCGGCGAAACGCTTCGCTGCCTTTCGCGGCCGGCGCCGAGCCTCCGCCTGGGCTTTCCCTGCCCTTCCCCGGCCCTCCCCTCCCCTCCCGGGCAAAGCGCAGAGCGGGATTCCCTTTCGGCCGCCCAGCTTCCGCGCGAGACCAGCGCTCCTCCCGCCGCCGCAGAGAGGCCTCCCCCCCCCACTCGGGCTTCAGCCCACGCGGTTTGTGCCAAGCGCCCACAGCCGAGAGCCTCGGAGCCTGGCGGGGAATCCTGGAGACTTTCGTTCCTCCCCCCTCCGTCGCTCCTGTATCGGGACCGCTAATTTCCCGCCCCTCCCCCGCCCCCCCCACTCCGTCTGCACGGAGCAGTTTCTATCCACACGTTCGCCAGGGATTCGAATCCCTCCTTTTATCCCCGTCCCTCTACCGGGAAGCAGGGGAAACCAGACAGCCCCATCCTGCGGGGCGCAGGAGATGTTATCCTTTTCTCCTCTGCAGCCCCCCCCCCGTAACGACTCCTGTCTCCAAGAGGCAGAAGGACTTCCTCCCTCCCAAGTCTGGAGGAAGGCCCCCCCCCCCGCAGTATCCAAAGAGTTAAGCGCCGTCCCTCAATGGGACTCTTTTTAAAAAAAGGAATTTATCAGATTTTTCACAAGGGGCGCCGAGAAAGGGGCTCCCTCCCTTTTCCTCCAGGCTCCGTCCAAGCAAAAAGTCTAAGGCTAAAAATAAATAATATATATATATATATATAAAACCCCGTATAAACTGGAGTCCGCCGAAACCTTCCCACATAAAGGTGCCCTTTGTACAAGGATGGAAATATTGCACAAATAACCCTTTATTAATGCCACTCAAAGCACTTTTAATTATATTTACGCAGATCAAGACGCCGCGTCACCTGAATAGCTGAACTTCACAACTGTGCTTTTGTTTTTTTTTTTTTTTTTTTAAAAGCCCCCCTCCCGATCCTAGCCCCTACCCGACCCCGAGCCTCTGCCTCTGGTAGACCCCGTGCCGGGAAAGTGGGGCGCCTCTTTGGCTTGCAAGCCGCAGGAACCGCTGCGGCGGTTCTTCAAAACGCCCCCCCCGCGCGCGTGTCTCTGTGTGTGGGGGAATACCCTCCTCTTTCTAGCTCCGAACATGGGGAGGAGGACCCTGCGGGAGATCCGGGTGCCCCCTTCCCCTCGCGTTGCTTGTGGCTCCTTCTCTCCCTCCCTCCCTCCCCCCCTCCCCTGGACCACGCCAGCATCTGGGAAAGCTCTTAGGAGTCCCCGGTCTTGCCCCGCGCTTAGCCAAGGATACTTGGAATGGGTTCACGCAGGAATTCGTCCTCCGTGGGAAGGAGGAATCGAGGGCGCGAAGGGGAGACGGAGGAGGCTGATTCAGCTCCCCCCCCAGTCCTAATCTCAGAAATTGAATCCCTTCCACAGTTCCACGGAGGGGGGTGTCTCTGGTGTTCTTGAGCCAGTTGCCCTCCCGGGAGGGGTTCCCGACCGAGGCAGCCTCGGTCTTGGGGACCGCGGTCTCCTCCCCATCTCTGGGCGGGAAAGGCGTTTTGTTCCCCCCCCCGCCCCAAATGAGAGCTTCCCTACAGCGTCAGGGAGCTGGAGAGGACCCCAACCAGGTAGGCTTTAGTTGGGGTGGTCTCGATGGCCTTAGGGGAACCCTCCTCGTTCTATTGAGCCGCCATAACCGAGAAGGAACGGGGAGACTCTGTTCGTTGCCTCCGAGGCAGCAAAGCAGAAAGATTGCCCCCCCCCTCCGGGAGTGTCTGTAAAGGGGGCGCCCACTATTTGCACTCCGGATCCTGCCTGCCCTTCGACGGCCGCTGGCCTGAAGCCCACCCCGGTAGCGGAGGAAACCTCCCCCCTTCTTCCCCGGGAACGGCGACCCAGGCTCTGCTTGTGCTCAGGCCGCCAAGGGGAGCCCGCCGCCTCCAGGGATCGCTAGTTGCACTAGGAATGTCTGGTGTAACACAACACAGTGTGTGTGTGTGCGTGCGTGTGTGTGCGTGCGTGCGCGCGCGCGCCTTAGGCATCCTAGGCTAGGTCACCAGACGCTCTTTTTGACAGCCATTAAAACCAGCCCTTTGATATCCCCCCCCCCTCCGAAAGAAGCAGCCACCCCTTTGCCCGTTTTAAGCCTCGACTGCATTCACACACTTCGTTAAACTCTTGAGTTCGGGGTCACAAACTCTCTTCCGCCGTTCTCTGAATTTGTGCCCAAGCCAACCAACCGTCTGGCCTCCCCGCGACCTTCCGACTCGGAAGCCGCCTCGGTTTCTTTGGATCTGGGGGGGGGGGCTAGCGCGGGGCGAACCTTTGCGCCCTTCTTTTGCTTTCCAGCAGCGTTGGCGGGGAGGGGGCGGGGGGGGGCTAAGACTGGCAGCAACGCCCCCTCCCAGCAGGAGGAACCCAAACCCCAATCGCGGAAGGTGACCGTCCCGCGCCTGTCCTTGGCCGGCGTCTTCTGGCCAGGCGGGACGGCCCCAGAAATCCGATCCTCCGGAAAGTCACGAACAGGAGCCCCGCTTTCCACGCGCCAGACTAACACCCGTGGCCGGGTCTCCCCCTTTCCTTTCCCGCACGGCTTCGCCTTTTGGACACCCCGCGCGTCCGTGTGCGTTATGAAGAGATGGAAGTGGGCGACAGATGCGGGCTGAGCGCGCAAGGCAGGCTCTGGGGAGGGGGGCGTTTGGGCTGGAGCCCCGTCGCTTCAGCAGCCTTTTGCAGCCGCCGTGGGGCTCCCGTCCCGCTCTCCGTCCTCCGGGGGAAGACCGCGGCTTCAGGATCCCCAGCCGGGGGCGGGAAAGACGGACTGGAGACTGCCGCAGGAGCCCTGCGCCAGCCCCGGATCTCTGCCGGCCTCGGCGCCCACTTCCCCGACTCTGGGCTGCAGCGCAAACGGGGGGTCGGGGGGGGAGCTGCCAGGCTGACGGGCGCGCCTCCTCTTGCAGGGCCCCGGGTTCCAGTCCTCGCGGCGGGAGAGGTACGGCAACGTCTTCAAGACCCACCTGCTGGGCCGGCCGCTGATCCGCGTGACGGGCGCCGAGAACGTGCGCAAGATCCTGATGGGCGAGCACAGCCTGGTCAGCACCGAGTGGCCGCGCAGCACCCGCCTGCTCCTGGGCCCCAACACCGTGGCCAACTCCATCGGAGACGTCCACCGGCACAAGCGGAAGGTAAGGGCGGCGCGCGGGCCTCTGAGCATTCGCAGAGCGCCTGGCGGGAGGTCTCGGCAAGGGCGGCGGGACGGGTCGGGAGGGGGGGGGTCGCTGGGTCTTCCCGGCCGGGTCTGGGCGCAGCAAGGCTGCGCCTTGGAGGAAGGGAAAGCCGCGGTGCGCCTGGGGGACGGCGGAGGGACTGGACTGATTGGGGAGCCCTTTACTCCGCTACGGGGGCCCTGGAGACATGGGAACCGGCCGAGGAGGATGGGCGTCGGGGTCCCGTGCCTGGGGGGGGGATCTGGGGGCGGCTCGGGGGCTCCTTGGGGAGGGCAGGGAGGCTGCCTTGCCGAGTCCTTCCCTCCGGGGATGCGAGGGGGGAAGGTTCGCGGTTTCGCGGCCACCCAGCCTCTGGTTAGTCTCGCCGGCGGCACGTGCGGAGGTTGAACTCTCGTCACCCGGCGGGCGCCCCGACGCGGCCCGTTGAAAAGGCCAACGGCCCTGCGCCTCCCTCGGGCGGGGGGGGGAGTTCCGACTGGCGGGGCTGCGCAAGGGCCGGAGCGGGGCTCCCCTGCCTCCTCGCGGCTCTCTCGCCCTGTTGGCGGCTGGAGGAGCGTCTCCCGCTGGGCTGGGAGGGGGGGCGTCTTTGCTAGAGGAGTGTAAACTGCGGGGTGGTCGCGCCGTTCCGGGAGAAGGGCTTCTCCATCTCTGGGACCCCCGGGATCTTCCTCGTCGCCTGAGAGTTTGCCCACCTTTGCCTGCCTCTGCGCTTGGCAGGGTGGTTAATTTGACAATTTTCCTTATCTGGGGAAAATGCCATTAAAGCGCTCTCGCGCGCGCGTGCACACACACACACACACACACACACACACACACACACACACACACACTTGAAACGTCTCAGTCATTCCTAGCTGATTCAGTTAAATTGCTCCCCCCCATAAATCAGAAGAGGATTCTGGGAAACGTGTGCATAGAGAGTGGGAGGGCTCTTGAAAGGTCAGAGAGCTTTAAAAGGGAGGCAACTGGGGTTCCTATTTAACTGCCCCCTCCATACCCCCCTCCCCATACTTCACCTTGCATCTCCAGGTCTGCTAATGAGGGGCAAGGGAACTCTAAGGCATGTGCAGAGTTCAGATCTTCTCTTCCAAGCAACTCCTTGGCCCCTGTTCCTCCCACCCTTAATTATGAAATGTATCCTAGGGCCCCAGTCTTTCTCAGCCTTGACAATTTTAAGGCATGTGGACTTTTAAGGCATTGCTGGCTGTGGAATTCTGGGAGTTGAAGTCCACATGCCTTAAAATTGTCAAGATTGAGAAACACGTAGACTAGGCCAAGAGAGAGAATGAGAGAGGGAGAGAACGAGAGAGAAAGAGAGAGAGAAAAGAAAGCAAGAGAGAGAACGAGAGAGAAAAAAGAGAAAGAGAGCAAGAGAGAATGAGAGAGAGAGAGGGGGGGAGAGAGAGAAGAGAGAGAGACAGACAGAAAAGAGAAGTGGGAGAGAGAAAGAGAGAGAGAGAGGGAGAGAGATAAAAGAGAGAGGGGAGAGAGAGAATGAGAGAGAGAGGGGGGGGAGAGAGAAGAGAGAGAGAGAGACAGACAGAAAAGAGAAGTGGGAGAGAGAAAGAGAGAGAGAGAGGGAGAGAGATAAAAGAGAGAGGGGAGAGAGAGAGTGAGAGAGAGAAGAGAGAGAGAACCAGAGAGAGGGAGAGAATGAGAGAGAACAAGAGAAAGAGAGAAAAAAGAGCAAGAGAGAGAATGAGAATGAGAGAGAAAAGAGAAAGAGAGCAAGAGAACAAGAGAGAAAGAGAGGGAGAGAATGAGAAAGAGAGAGAGGGAGAGAGAGAGAGAGGGAGAGGAGAGAGAAAAGAGAGAGGGAGAGAGATAAAAGAGAGGGAGAGAAAAGAGAAAGAGTGGGAGAGAGAGAAAAGAGAGAGAGGGAGAGAGTGTGCGTGTGTGTGTGTGTGTGTGTGTGTGTGAGAGAGAGAGAGAGAGAGAGAGAGAGAGGGGGGGGGGGAGAGAGAGGGAGGGGTGTCTTCCTTCTCCAGGGCCACCTGGCTCCATGCCGGCCCTTTGCTCTCTCTTCCACCGAAGCCGCCTCCTTTCCTGCTGCCCCGGCTGCCCCCTTGAGCAAAGATCCGGGCTCTGAATCGGATTTGCAAGACCACTGAACCATCAAGTGCAACATCCTGGGCAAAGCCAGGCCGCTGGCTGAGCAGGCAGGGAAGGTGCTGCTGCTGCTGCAGTGTGAACTCTGCCCCGGGCTCTCCTCCTTGGGGAGGGAGGGAGGGAGGGGCTGGTGCCCAGAGAGGGGGGGGAGGCGGGTTTGGCCGGGTCCCTTTTCACGAAGAGGCCCAGACCGCCCCCCCCCAGAGATGGCGCTCTGCTCTGCCCTTCCCCCCTCCCCAAGGAGCCTGGGATGAATTGTGTTGCTCTTCCTGTCAGGCTGGGGGAGGCCTTTTTGCACCTAGGATGTGGGGTCAATTCAGAACAGAGCTGGAAGGGGCCTTGGAGGTCTTCTAGTCCAACCCCCTGCTCAACCATTCGTCCAGTCTTTTCTTAAAAACACCCAATCTTGAAGCACCGTAGCTTCTGGAGGCAACTTCTGTTCCACTGGTTAATTGTCCTCACTGTCAGGAAATTCGTTTCTCTCCTTGCTTATCCTGCCTTCGGGTGCTTTGGAGAATAGCTTGCTTCCCTCTTCTTTGGGGCAGCCCCTCAAACACTGGAAGGCTGCTGTCATGTCACCCCCTTCATCCTTCTTTTTATTTAGACCAGTGGCTCTCAACCTTTTTAATGCCGTGATCCCCAACCGGTCGTAAGTCGAGGACTACTCAACCGGTCGTAAGTCGAGGACTACTCAACCGGTCGTAAGTCAAGGACTACTCAACTGGTGCAGCACCGTTTGCAGACTGGGGTTTTTGGCGGGCTCAGCAGGGCAGAGACAGCCTGGACAATTCCTACTGGCTTTTGAAAGCCAATAGAATTAGACTCTATTCAAGAGAGTCTTTTCTATTGGCTTTCAAAAGCCAATAGAATAAAAAGGAGTAGCACAGCTAAGGAAAAGGGGGAAAAAAAATGGTGGACTGCGTTGTTTGGCGACCCCCGTGAAATGGTCGTTCGACCCCAAATGGGGTCCCGACCCTCAGGTGGAGAACCCCTGATTTAGACTAGCCAAGCTCAGATCCTGCAATGGTTCATCCTGTGTTTTAGTCTCCAGGCCTTTAATCACCTTTATTCAGGGGTTCTCAACCTTGGCCACTTTAAGACTTGTGGACTTCAACTCCCAGAATTCCAGCCAGCTTTGCTGGCTGAGGAATTCTGGGAGTTGAAGTCCACAAGTCTTAAAGTGGCCAAGGTTGAGAACCCCTGCTAGCTGCTGTCATCTCAAGCTGGCTTGGGAGGCAATTTGGTCCGTGGCAGCCGGACACCGGCAGACGTCCCGTAGAATCCTTAGCGACTGCCGTTCCATTAAAAGGGAAAAAACTTACGGGACTCTCTCTGGGGTCTCCCCCTGGGACGGTGCTGGTCCGTGGCCTGCGCAGAAGGCTGGTTGGGATGTGTGCAGAAAGCAGTAGGGTGATCCACAGGCGGCCACTAGCAGACCTAGTCCTTGAATTATGACTGTTTGTTCAGCGGTTATTCAAAGTGATGGCTTCGCGGAAGGAATGCTTCTGAATCCTGGTCCTCAAAATTACGGCCGGTGACAGCATCACTCTGGTCACAGGAAGCTGCCCACCTTACAACTGTTGGGGCGCTTCAGCTCCCTCGCCTGTCCCCCCCCAATCTCACCCACTATGGCTGCCCTGCGCTGGGGCTGTAGTAGAAGCTCTGGGACAGCAGTGCCCGTTAAAGGTGCCGTGGGCCCCCAGTTTCTGGGCCCCCCACTGCCTAAGAGTGCCACCGTGCCAGGTGGGCAAAATGGCAGAGACGAGGAGAGGGGCAGGTGGGGTGTTCAAGGGGAGGCAGTCGCTGACCTTGGGAGAGTGGAGGCTGGGGGCTGGGGGGGCCCAGCTAGGAATTGGGCCGGAGTCCTTGATTATTTATTAGTGATGGGGACTGCAGGGTTTTTTAATTGATTTGTATTTATTAAATTTGGTTGCCGCTTGTCTGGCCATGAGGCCACTGCTAAATGAGGCAGTCCCCATGGCAGCCCGCTTTACGATGGCTTCACTTAGTGGTGGAAATTCTTTTCATTTTATCTGCTTTTATATACAGATTTCTAATCTGGTATAATTTCTCTAAGTACATTTTTAATCATAAACAAATTCACCAGATTGGACTGAGATAAATAGAATATTTGTGTGTATTTCTTTTAAACATATTCATTATTGAGAGATCTCTTCCAGTGTTTTAGCCTTTTTTTTTTTTAATAATTTTTTATTTTTCCAAACTCTCCCCCATACATATACCATAATACTTATCAGATATTAACATACATTCCCTCCACACTCACATACAGATACTTTTAACAAAATGAAATAAATACATACACATAACTTTGGTGTTGCTCGCCCATTTCCCCTTTCACCGTATCCACACTCCTTCTTCTCTACCTTTTTTCTCCCTTTCTTCTCTTCCCTACTTCCCTCTTCTTCCTCTTTAGTGGTGGAAATTCTAATCCCCGGGACCGTCGTTAATTGAGCAGCTTCACCACCCTCAGGGTGCTCTTCAAAACCCTCTGCAGGTACAGGTGGTCCTCGGCTTACGACCACAATGGAGCCCCAGATTTTTCTGGCTAAGCGAGATAACTTGTTCAGTGAATTTTGCTCCATTTTACGACCGTCCTTCCCTCAGCTGTTAGGTGAATCGCTGAAGCTGTTAAGTTAGCAACACGGTCGGTAAGCGAACCTGGCTTCCCCATGGACTTTCCTCTTCAGGAGGTCGCAAAAGGGGATCATGTGACAATCCCCCTCAGGACACTGCGACCGTCATAAATAGGAGTCAGTTGCCAAGCGGCTGAATTTTGATCACGTGATCCTGGGGCAGGGGTAGGCAACCTTGGCTCTTTTATGACTGGTGGACTTCAACTCCCAGAATGCCTGAACCATGTTGAGGGGAAAGGGAGAGGTTTCCAAGCTGAGCCAGGCTGGCTCAGGAATTCTGGGAGTTGAAGTCCACAAGTCATAAAGCGGCGTAGGCCTAGGCCAGGGGTAGGCAACCCTGGCTCTTTTATGACTCATGGACTTCAACTCCCAGAATTCCTCAGCCAGCCACGCTGAGGGGAAAGGGAGAGGTTTCCATGCTGAGCCATGCTGGCTGAGGAATACTGGGAGTTGAAGTCCACCAGTCATGAAGGGGCCATAGTTCCCCCATCCTGGCTCAGGAATTCTGGGAGTTGAAGTCCATGAGTCATAAAGCGGCCTAGGCCTAGGCCAGAGGTAGGCAACATCGGCTCTTTTATGACTGGTGGACTTCAACTCCCAGAATTCCTGAGCCAGCATGGCTCAGCTTGGAAACTCTCCCTTTCCCCTCAGCATGGCGGACTCAGGAATTCTGGGAGTTGAAGTCCGCGAGTCATGAAGGGGCCATAGTTCCCCCATGCTGGCTCAGGAATTCTGGGAGTTGAAGTCCATGAATCATAAAAGAGCCCAAGTTGCCTACCCCTGCCCTGGGGGATGCTGCAACGGTCGTAAGTTTGAAAAATGGTCCCAAGTCACTTTTCCCAGCTCTGTTGTAACTCCGAACGGTCACTAAAAGAATGGTTGTAAGTGGATTGAAGATGGTAGAGGACAGGAAGGCCTGGAGGAACCTTGTCCATGGGGTCGCGATGGGTGGGACACGACTTGGCAACTAACAAAGTGGATCACTGCCTGTAATCCATTTTTCTTTCCTGACGTCAGCGTTGTGGCCCCCCCCCCCCCGAATCAGGTGTGCTGGACTAATTTAGCACCTTAAGAACAAAATGGGCCTTTTTGTCTGCCGGATGCCTGTTGTGGGTTTGTTGTGCAGCAGGAGATTGCCTCCTCCCTTGGACTCGCATTTCCTGGGCGCCTCACAGGTGCGCGGCTTCACCTGGCCGTCCCTGGCCAGCCCTGCATGCCGACCACAGCAGCGCCATCCCTGCCTGCAGAGGGACGGGCGTCCGTCTGGGCTCAACTGCTAAATCCTGGCTGACTTCTCGAAGCGCCGGACTCAGCCGTGGGCCTCGAAGAAATTGCGGCTCAGGATTAGCTGTCTGCTGTTGTCTGATGCTGCAAGCAGGGCCGGTGTTGACTTTTGTGGGATGTCCCCCTTAACCACATGCGATGCGCAGAGTCGGGCAGAATCGCCCACAGCCAGCGACTTGAGCCGGCGATTTGCTTGGTGCCAGTCTGGGCCGGGAAATTTGCTCTCTCTCCCTCCGGGGCGTCAAACGGCTTCTCTCTTCCTCCTTCTCCCCCCCCCCCGAAAAAGCCCAGCACAAGTGAGGCTCCGAGGCCTCTGGCAAATGCCCGGGGCAGCGCATACCTGGCATGCTCGGCACATCCGGCGGGCCAGACGGCAGCCGAGCAAGAATGCTCTGCTGGAGGACAGAGGCAAAGCCGGGAAATATCCGGGTTTTCATTCCAGGCTGGGGGAGTTGTCCTGTCTCTACCTGGAATGAACTTGTTAGCCATGGGGGGTGGGCGCAACGAGCCCCCCCCTTGCTTGCCACGCTCCTCGTTTCGCTTGAGAAGATTGGGAGGGTGCCCCCCCCCAAGGAGCAGAAAGAGGTGAAGTGATTTGGAGTCTGTGGAGGGGCCCTTTGAGTCTGGCAACTGGGCTTCTGAGGAAGGGGAGTCCAGCCTCTGCTGCCCCTCCCTCCCCTCCCCTCCCCTCCCCTCCTCTCTGTGTAAACCAGTCCCTTCTAGCATTGATGATGTTACCTAGTTGGGTCATGAAACGTCTGCAAGGAAACCACCCAGCTCAGAGAACACCAAGGACTCCATACTCCTCCTCTTCCTCCTCCTCCCTTCTTTGTTCTCCTTTTCTTCCTTCCTCTCCCCCTCCCTCCTCCTTCCCTTGATCCCCCCTCCCCCCCTCTCTCTCTCAGATCGTGAGGTCTAGCCCCTTGGAGAGTGAAGTGCCTTGGACAGCCCTGAGAGGGTGTGTGTGTGTGTGTGTGTGTGTGTGTGTGTGTGAGAGAGAGAGAGAGAGAGAGAGAGAGAGAGAGAGAGAGAGAGAGATGCTGTGGCTGTTTCCTCCCCCTACAGAGGCTGGCATCAGGGGAAGGAAGTGCTGAAGTGTAAAAAGCTAGCAGTGGGAGAACCCGGGATCCAACGCCCAGGGCGGCCTGGGAGGGGGGCCCTGGGGATCCCACGGGGGCACCCCTGCCTCGAAACTCTCCCCGGGGACCGTGCTCTCCGTGTTCCGGAGCTGAAATGGCCAGCCTGGTGATTTAAGTCGGAGTTAAGTCGAAGGAGCCCGCGAGAGGGTCCCCTCCTGCCCCCACGCATGCCCGTGGGCTCCCCCCCCGTTTCTGGCAGCGGAGCCCCGTCCCTCTCGGAGCGCCGCGCTTGGGCGGCGCGTTTCTGGGGGATGGCGCGCTGCCTCTAGCTGGGAAGCCGTGGAGCGCAGGGGGGGCTCGCTAGGGGGCGTCAGCCGCCGCTCGGCCGCCGGATTCCTTTCGGGGAAGCCCGGGCGGAGAGGCGGGGAGGGCCGCCGGCCTTGCGGGAGTCGGGCGGGGGCCTCCTGGGTCGCCCCTTCCAGGAGGCTTCGGAGCCCGCCTGCCCGCCGCTCGGCTCCGTCCCGGCCCAGCCGGGCGTCTGCCTGAGAACGAGAGGGCGGCCCGTCCCGTCCAGTCCAGCTCAGTCCGGGCTTCGCAGCTGCCGGTCAGCCGTCCCGCGCCAGAGGCGGTCCGGGCAGCCTCGGCTGGGCCTCCGCCAAAGCGCCTGAGCTGAGCTCCCTCCTCCGGGCGCCCTTTCCTGCCCCCCTCCGCCTCGGAGCTTGGGAAGCCGGGCGACCCTTGGCGGACCTTCCCTCCCCACCTCTGTGCTGAGCGTGGCGGCTGAGGTTCCCAAGGAGCAGAGCGCCGGCCTCGCCCCTCGGAGCCCTGGCCTGCACGCGAGAGGTGGCAGGCGACGGGAAAGCAGCCCTCTGTGCATGGGCAGAGGCTGCCTCCCCTCCCCTCCCCTCTTTGCAGGTCCGCTCCTGCTGCTATTACGCCAGTGTTTCTCAACCTTGACCATTTTAAGGCATGTGGACTTCAACTCCCAGAATTCCACAGCCAGCATTGCTGGCTGTGGAATTCTGGGAGTTGAAGTCCACATGCCTTAAAATGGTCAAGGTTGAGAAACACTGTATTACGCAGAGGCGAAGACCCGAGGGGGGCGCCCGGTCTGCTCCCCCCGGACCTGCCCCTCCTCTCGCTCGCTTGTTCGAAGGCGGCCTGGGCAGCCGTGCCCCCGACCCTCCGACCCTGGCTCTGGGGCTCGGCCGTCTTGCGAAGCAGCCCCTGTGAGTGCCGGGGCCATTGCAACCGGGGGCGGTTATTTAACTCAAGGTAACTCGAAAGGCAGGGCGGCGTCCAGGGAACTAGCATTTTGCACACAGGTTCCCCCCCCCCCGTCTGTGTAATTCCCACATTTACAGCTTGGGAGGTTCCCCTCGGGAGCCCCTGCTCGCTGGTGGGTGGGTGGGTGGGTCGGTCTGCCTTCCCCGCAGGAGCGCAGGGCTCCCTTCCCGAATTCAGACACCCCCCCCCCGAGCCCTCCTCCCTTCCTCCACAGGAGCCGGACGCCGGCAAAGTCGGCGCGCCCCGCCTGACCTCCACCTTGGCGCGTGCTCCCCGCTGCTGGAGCCGGAGGGGAGAGGCGGGGGAGGGGAGGGGGCTCCGGCCCGGCTCTGCACGTGTAAGCTAATCAAAAGTAAGCCCACGCTCCTTTTTTTCCCCGCCCGGCCCCTCGGAGGAGGAGGAGGAGAGGGAGGCCGGCAGGGCAGGCCGTCAGCCCAGAGGCTCGCCTTGGCAGGCGGCAGCCGCCCCAGCCCGCCCCGCTGCTCGGAGGTGCTACTTAGTTGGACGGGGCGCCCCTCCCTGGGAACGAGGGTCTCTCTCTCTCTCCCCCCCCCCCCCGCCGTTTGCGTTGGCAGAGGCGGTGGCGTGAGGTGGGGCTGTGTACGTGGGAGTCCAGATGTTGGCTGGGCCCTCGCAGGGGATGGAGGCCCAGGCGGTGCGCAAGCTGGTCCTCCCCAGAGACAGCTGGTGGCCCTAAGCAGCCCTCGCCGGCCCTGGTCGATCCAGGGAAGGCATGCAAGGGACAGCGCTGGCCCTGGAGACCAGTTGGCTGCCCTGATCTAGGACCTGTTACCCAAGGGCCTTGCTCCTCCCTGAGCTTGGTGGTTTCCTGATGCTGTTACCTGGTTGGGTCATGAAATGTCTGCCAAATTCAGAGAGCACCAAGGATTCCACAGTCCGTTTCCTCCTCCTCCTCCTCCAATCCCATTCCCTTGGAGCACTGATGCTGTTACCCAGTTGGGTCATGAAACGTCTGCAAGAAAACAGCCAAATTCACAGACACCAAGGATTCCACAGTCTGTTTCCTCCTCCTCCCTTCCTCCTCCTCCTCCTCCTCCAATCCCATTCCCTTGGAGCACTGATGTTGTTACCCAGCTGGGTCATGAAATGTCTGCAAGAAAACAGCCAAGGAAAACAGCCAAATTCAGAGACATCAAGATTCTACAGTCTGTTTCCTCCTCCTCCTTCTCCTCCTCCTCCTCTTCCTCCTCCCCCTCCTCCCCCTCCTCCTCCACCCCTCTTCTGATACATGTGACCACATAAAGAATAACAGAACAGCCTTCCCATGCAGGAGACCCTCCACCATTCCAGACAAAAGGTTGTCCAATTTCTTCTTAAAAGCCTCCAAAACGTCTGGAGGCAAGTTGTTCCACTGGTTAATTTTTCTCACCTTGCTTTTCCCCTCTGGGCCTTGATGGGCTGGGGTGATCCTGTAGGAGTTGGGGCCATCCGTGAACCATCAAAGGGCTTCTCCACGATGAGCCGGAAACGTCTTTCTCCTTAAACCCAATCCTCTCTCTCCTGTCTGCATTTCAGGTGTTCTCAAAAATATTCAACCACGAAGCTCTGGAAAGTTACCTGCCCAAAATTCAGCTGGTGATCCAAGACACCCTGAGAGTCTGGGGCAGGAACCCCGAGCCCATCAACGTCTACCACGAAGCCCAGAAGCTCACGTTCCACATGGCCATTCGTGTCCTTCTGGGATTCCAGATCCCGGATGAGGACCTCAGCCAGATGTTTGAAGTCTACCAGCAATTTGTGGAGAATGTCTTCTCCTTACCTGTGGACCTGCCCTTCAGTGGCTACCGTAAGGTAAGTCAGGGCTGCATCAGGGAGGGGCAGAAACCTAGATGCTGTGCCTGTGTGGTGGAGCATCTCATGGTGTTGTCAAAAAGAAGGGAGGGCATGGCGAGGTTCTCCCTGCCCTAAAACCCCCACAGGACAGGGGGCACAAGTCTGGTAGAAGGTAGCATCCTTGAAGCATCTCCTGATGGATCCAAGTTGGAGTAAATTGGGTGGGGTATTTTGGTTCTTGTAGTTTAGATCAGAGATCCCCAACCGTGGCAACTTGAAGACTTGTGGACTTCAACTCCCAGAATTCCTCAGCCAGCTTGGCTGGCTGAGGAATTCTGGGAGTTGAAGTCCACAAGTCTTCAGGTTGCCAAGGTTGGAGACTCTTGGTTTAGATGCTTCAGGGCAGGGGTGCCCAATCTTGGTAGCTTGAAGACTTGTGGACTTCAACTCCCAGAATTCTGGGAGCCAAAGTCCACAAGTCTTCAAACTGCCAAGCTTGAACACATGTTGGGTGGGGAATTCTGGGAGTTGAAGTCCGCAAGTCTTAAAAGTTGCCAAGATTGGACACACGCACGCACGCACACATACACCCACGTTTGAGAAAGTTCAAACATATGACCTGTTTCTAGCCCTTTCCCCACTGAGAGCCCTGCGGAGGTGCCTGGGGATTCTGGGACATCCAGTCTCAACCCAGCTGGAGGGCGGGGGGGGGGCAGGAGGAGACGGGGACTGCTTGGGGAATGACGTGGTCCTGGATGTCCTTTTCGTAGGGGATTCGTGCGAGGGAGATTTTGCAAAAAGGCTTAGAAAAAGCCATCCGGGAAAAGCTGCAGAATTCCCAAGGGAAGGACTACCTGGACGCCCTGGACCTGCTGATAGAGAGCGGAAAAGAACACGGCAAGGAGCTCACTATGCAGGAGCTGAAGGTAGGAACACCTGACCCAGACAGGTAGCAAGCGCCACTTCTCTCTGTGGCCACCGGAGGTGCTAGACTCCCCTTTTCTGCTCAAGGTTGTGTCTGGCTGCATCTCAGCAAAGGGGAAGGGAGACGTCAATCAGAACAGAGCTGGAAGGGGCCTGGAGGTCTTCTAGTCCAGCCCCCTGCTCAAGCAGGAGACCCTATAGAATTTCAGACAGGCGGCTGTCTTAAAAACCCCCAGCGATGGAGCACCCACAACTTCTGGTGGCAAGCTGTTCCACCGATTAATGGTCCTCACTGTTAGGAAGGTTCTCCTTAATTCCAGCTCGCTTCTCTCCTGGATGAGTTTCCAACCCTCGTTTCTTGTCCTGCCTTCTGATGCTTTGGAGGTTGGACCCCCTCCTCTTCTTTGGGACAGCCCCTCAAGAACTGGAACGATGGAGGGCGGGGAAACGAAAGAGCAGGGGCCTTCAAACTTGGCCCTTCGATGACTTGTGGATTTCAACTCCCAGCGTGCCTGGCTGAGGAATTCTGGGAGTTGAAGTCCACAAGTCATCAAAGGGCCAAGTTGGAAGACTCCTGCAATAGAGGGTGGGAGGATTGTCGGGGGCAAATAATCCCAGCTAAAATGGAACTGTAAACATCTCAGTGTAACCTCTATCCCAGTGGTTCTCAACCTGTGGGTCGGGACCCCATTTGGGGTCGAACGACCATTTCACGGGGGTCGCCAAACAACGCAGTCTGCCATTTCCCCCCCCTTTTCCTTAGCTGTGCTACTCCTTTTTATCCTATTGGCTTTTGAAAGCCAATAGAATAGACTCTCTTGAATACAGTCTAATTCGATTGGCTTTCAAAAGCCAATAGGAATTGTCCAGGCTGTCTCTGCCCTGCTGAGCCCGCCCAAAGTCCCAGTCTGCAAACGGGGCTGCACCAGTTGAGTAATCCTCGACTTACGACTGATTGAGTAGTCCTCGACTTACGACCGGTTGGGGGGTCGCAGCATTAAAAAAGTTGAGAACCACTGCTCTATAGGATCACTGAGGGAAGCTCAGACCAGCTTAGCTTCAGTTGCCAGGCCCACTTAGGTTACAAGAAAGATGGCCGGGGGCATCTCGTGAACTTTGCCCTTTGCAAGCTCAGCTGGTCAGCCCCGGCTCACGCAGCCTTTCTTTGCCCTTAGGATGGCACCCTGGAGCTGATCTTCGCCGCCTATGCCACCACAGCCAGCGCCAGCACCTCTCTGATCATGCAGCTACTGAAGCATCCAGTGGTGCTGGAGAAGCTTCGTGAAGAGCTGAGGAACACGGGCCTCCTGCACAATGGCTGCCTCTGCGAGGGGGCGCTTCAGCTGGAGACCGTCCACAGCCTCCACTACCTGGACTGTGTCATCAAGGAGGTGCTCCGGCTTTTCACCCCCATTTCGGGGGGATACCGGACGGTGCTGCAGACCTTTGAGCTGGATGTGAGTAAGGGGAACTTGCCAAATAAGACTCAACGGACTTCAAGGGGGGCATTCACTTATGGGAGCGCAGAGACTCCAGACTGATGGTGTGTTTGACCCCCACACTCAGCCTGGTCATCTCCTACAGCAGGGGTCTCCAAACTTGGCGGCTTTAAGACTTGTGGACTTCAACTCCCAGAATTCTGGGAGTTGAAGTCCACAAGTCTTAAAGTTACCATGGTTAGAGACCCCTCCTCTATATAACAATGAAGATGATGGACTGAACGGAAGCGGAGATGAATGGCTTGAAAATGATCTTTTAAACACCCTGTAAACATACAGGACACCGATGTTCTTGCGAGTTCCCTTTGTCGTGGGAAGAGCCCTTTTTATTCTGGGCCCAAGGGCGGCTGTCTCTGCTCTTGGAGACCCTCCCCAAAGACAAACCGTGGAGGTGGGCTTAGGAGGGCCTCTTTGGAAAGGCTGAGTTCTCGGAGGCATCGCATCTGGAGGCTGCAGGTGCACCGTTGTGGAAGCCAACACTCCAGATTTGGATAAGAGAAAGGAGGGTGAGAGCCAGATGTTGGGATGACATCTGGATGACTCATGATGGAATTTCCAAGGAGCAGAACCAATTTCACGGCTTGGCTGTTCCAGTCTGCAGAGCTCCTCCAGGATCGAGGGCTGGGCTGGTTCCCTTCTGAACGGGGCCAGCAGATGGGAGATAGAGAGGGGTGGATGTCTTCTTCTTGAGAAAGCAGACCACCTGGTACATATACAGTGAGCAAAACCACTCCCTTCTGGCACCGATGATGTTATCTAGTTGGGTCATGAAACATCTGCAAGAAAACAACTAAGTTCAGAGAGGACCAAGGACCCCACAGTCCTTTTCCTCCTCCTCCTCCTCCTCCTCCTCCTCCTCCTCCTCCTCCTCCTCCTCCTCCTCCTCCTCCTCCTCCTCCTCCTCCTCCTCCTCCTCCTCCTCCTCCATCATCACAAACCCTCCTCCCTTCTAGCACTGATGATGTTATCTAGTTGGGTCATGAAACGTCTGCAAGAAGACAACTAAGTTCAGAGAGGACGAAAGAATCCAGTCCTCCTCCTCCTCTTCCTCCTCCTCCTCCTCCTCCTCCTCCTCCCTTCTAGCACTGATGATGTTACCTAGTTGAGTCATGAAACATCTGAAAGAAAACCAAGCTCAGAGAGCACCAAGGACCCCTCAATCCCCCTTCTCCTCCTCCTTGTCCTCCTCCTCTGCTTCCTCCTCTCCCTTGATGATGTTACCTAGATGGGTCATGAAACATCTGGCGGTATGTGCGCGTGGGATATCTCAAATTTTCTAGGACTTGGGTTCACCCCAAAGAGACTTACAGTAGAATAGCTCTTGAACACCGTGGGGGGCTCTTCGTCTCTCTGTGTCCCTCTGACGATCTGTCTCCTTTGTCTCCAGGGCTTCCAAATCCCCAAAGGATGGAGCATCATGTACAGCATCCGAGACACGCACGACACGGCTCCCGTCTTCAAAGATGTGGACACGTTTGACCCCGACCGCTTTGGGCGGGACCGCAGCGAAGACAAAGACGGCCGGTTCCACTACCTGCCCTTCGGCGGAGGGGTACGGACCTGTCTCGGCAAACACCTGGCCAAGCTCTTCCTCAAGGTGCTCGCCATTGAGTTGGCCAGCACGAGCCGTTTTGAACTGGCCACCAGGACTTTCCCCCAGGTGACTCTGGTGCCCGTGGTCCACCCGGTTGACGGACTGAAGGTCAAATTTTTTGGACTCGACTCAAATCAGAACGAAATCTTGACAGAGAGAGAGGCCATGCTGGGGGCCACCGTGTAGGCCGAAGGCTTCTCTTGGCTGGCCAGGTTGAAGAGACCCGAACGGCGGGTGGAGAGGGAACAGCTCAACCCACCCCGGATGACGGAGAAGAGCCAACCTTGGTGGACACATCCGGCAAAGCCTTCTCTAGGGAATATGCCAAAAACTGCAGGGGTGTTTTACTGGTGTGTGTGTGTGTGTGTGTGTGTGAGCAGCCCGTTTCTCCCAGATGGCTTCTGTATGATTTTGTTTGGACACCCGCGAGAAGTGAATTGTGTTGACCGTACTCGGCGTATGGATGTGTGTATGTACACTTACTTTCCAGAGTGAATCCGGCAACGTCATCCCACACGAGTCGGGAACTCTTTCTGTCTTTGCTGTCCCAAATGACCAACGGAGGGGGCTTGGGGTGGGAGGACCCCTCCTCCCTGCAGCCAGGACAGGGATAACAACCGCAGGAGGAAGAGGGCCCACATTTTTGGCAGGGCCAAAGAGGCAGCCAGGGGTCACCGGGCAAAGCTTTGAGATGGGCCCTGGAGTCTGCCCAGCTGGCGTAGGTTCTCGTCCTTCTGAAGCTGCCCAGAGGGAAGCTTTTATCCAGCCTGGTTGGAAAAAGGAAGGCTGGAGAATTAGGCCGAGGGTCTTGAGCTTCCCAGCCTGAGAAAGCTCTTGGGGGGGGTCTTCTCAGTGGCCCCCAGTTCCAGAGCCAGCCCCATCTTCCGGAGGAGACCATGCCTGGGCCATGATCTGAGAAGGTCATTTGAGGCCGTCAGTTGCTGCTTTCTTGCTTTCCTTGTGTCCCTGCAAGCCCCCCGGCCCTCCCCCCCCAGTGCCCTCTGAGCCAGGCCTCGGGCTTCCTTGCCAGAGAGACCTGAGAGCATCTTGGGGTCTTCTCCATCCCAAGGCTGGAAGCTGTTCCTTTGCCACAGGTGGCTCCAGAAGATACGTGACGAGGGCATTTTATGTCTAGCCAGCTCTGTCTCAGAGTAAGTCCTTGGCAGTCTCTGAGCTGGGTTATTTTCTTGCAGATGTTTCACTACCAAACTAGGTAACACCATCAGTGCTGAAAGGGAGAACTCATGAGCAAACCCCACCCTTTAATAGCACTGATGGTGTTTCCTAGTTTGGGTCATGAAACGTCTGCAAGAAAACAGCCAAGTTCAGAGAGCACGAAGCACCGCATAGTTCTCGTCGTCCTCCTCCTCCTCCTCCTCTCTGCAAACTTCACTCCCTTCTAGCACTGATGATGTTCCCTAGTTGGGTCATGAAACGTCTGCAAGAAAACAACCAAGCTCAGAGAGCACCAAGTACCCCATAGTCTTCCTCCTCCTCCTCCTCCTCTCCCTTGTAGCACTGATGATGTTCCCTAGTTGGGTCATGAAACGTCTGCAAGAAAACAACAAGCTCAGAGAGCACCAGGGACCCCCACAGTCCTCCTCCCCCTCCCCCCCCTAAATCCCACTGCTTTCTAACACTGATGATGTTACCTAGTCAGCTCACGAAACTTCTGCAAGAAAACAACCGAGGATTCCTCATTTCAACCCTGAGCTACAAATATTTATCGGTATCTCTATCCATATACATGCGTGCTTTTTATTTAGTCCAGGATAATTCCTGTTTGATTGACTGCTCCTAACTAATATAACTTGACTAAAAAAAAATCGAAATATTAAAATGTTACTGCAGTGGATTTGCAGAATGAAGCACTTTCGAGACTCAGAATATGTGTTTTTGTCTTGTGTTTCTTTTGATTTCTTGGCGATATTATTTTATACAACAAAAGTGGTGGGCTTGTTTTGTCTGAGTTTATAAACTATAAGTATTATTTTTGTTATTAAGTCAGAATCGATATTTCGTATAATAATGTGGCTGTCTTAAATGTGTATTATTTAGTAAAATATGAATGATTCCACTGCTTTGCTTTTTATTTTTTATTTTTTTTATGGCAACCTTCTCCATCACAAAAATTAAGGTGGTTAGCGTGGAGTCACCTGGGAAGCGCTTTTGTTGCAATTCCCTACAGCACGAAACCTTGTGCAGGATTGGCGCCGGGCCGCTTCCCATCACCTGTGTTGTTCTTGATATTGAAATAAATAAGCACCTGTCGTGTGAGGATATATTTTGGTGCTGCGTGCAAATGTGTCTGTCTTGTGTCCTGTGGCTTTTGACGTGTCTGTAATATGGGGGTCAGCCCACCCCGACTGACCCTAACCCTTTCCGGCCCCTCCCTTGATGTGGAAAAGTGTCTGTCCAGGTGTCGTCTGTGGGGTTCTCACGTGGCCCAGGACACCTTCCTGGCTGGATCTGCTCCTGTGACGGGGGGGGGGGGGAGTGGTATGTGTTGTGTGATCTTTTTTTTTTTAAAAAAAATAATCCGTGTGGCTATTTTATAGATTTCCACCACCACCACCACCATCATCATCTTAATAATAAAAAAAATGAATTTAACCCCTTTGTGTCCTTGGTTCTTGGATCTGTACTGCCGCCATGTTGAGGGACCCTTGGACTGCAAGGATATCCCATCTGCCCATCCTAAAGGAAGTCCACCCTGACCTTTGGAAGGGCAGATGCTGAAGGTGAAGCTCCATTGCTTCGGCCGCCAAATGGGAAGAGGAGTCCTTGGAAAAGACCCCTGGAGTTGGGAAAGGTGGAAGGCCAAAGGGGAGGGGGATGGCGCAGGAGGAGGAGAGGGCCATTGACGCACCAAACGTGAATTTGGGCAAACTCCGGGAGAGAATGGAGGATGGGGGCTGTCGTGTTGTGGTCCATAGGGGTTGGACAACAGCAACAACTGCTGCCAAATCCTATGGGTGGGAACTTTGCCTTCCGATGGGGTTGGGTGGGTGATTGGGTGGGAGGGCTACAGAGGGAGATCCAAACCTGAATGAAAGGAGGAGGGTCTGGATGGCCTGGGCAGGGGTTGGACTAGAGGACCTCTAGAGCCCCTTCCGGCCCAGTGGTTCTATGTTGCTCAGAGATCTCTAAAATGCATCAGCTGCTGCCTTCCACAGCAAAACTAAAGCAGTTTGTTTTTGACAACCTGCTGTATAACTTTAAAAAGATGTTTAGGGGGCTGGAGGCTAAAAACATAGGAAGGAGAATGGCAGGAATCGGGCAGGCCTAGTTTAATGAAAAGGAGGAACAGGGGGTGACGGAATCACAGTCC
>CM077924.1:933851-1013200 GCA_039797435.1 Crotalus adamanteus
GTAGGAGGCTGGCGGGGTGCTCCCCAGGCCCCCGGAGCTCTGGATGGATGCCCTGCTTCTCTTTGGGAAAGCCTGGGGCCTCTTTCCCCCCCATGGGGGAAGACACTCTCCCAGGAGGGCGAGGACAGGGTTGGCTCAAGGGGGGCAGGGAGGTTTTCATGAGAACCTGCTCCAAGTCAGACAAGTGCCCTCTTAATAGGCAGGCACCAGGGAAAAACGGCATCCGAGGATTAAGGAATGGAATGGAATGGAAAGGAATAGGAATAGGAATAGGAATAGAATAGAATAGAATAGAATAGAATAGAATAGAATAGAATAAGGATAGAATAGAATAGAAAATATGGAATGGAATTGAATGGAATGGAATAGAATAGAATAGAATAGAATAAGGGATGGGATAGAATAGAATAGAATAGAATAGAATAGAATAGAATAGAATAGAATAGAATAAGGGATGGGATAGAATAGAATAGAATAGAATAGAATAGAATAGAATAGAATAGAATAGAATAAGGGATAGAATAGAATAGAATAGAATGGAATAGAATAGAATAGAATAAGGGATAGAATAGAATAGAATAGAATAGAATAGAATAGAATAGAATAGAATAGAATAGAATAGAATAGAATAGAATAGAGCTGGAAGGGACGTTGGAGGTCTTCTAGTCCAGCCCCCTGCTCAAGCAGGAGACCCTCTGCCATAGAATAGAATAGAATATAGAATAGAACAAAACAGAATATAGAATAGAATGGAATGGAAGGGAAGGGAAGGGAAGAGAAGAGAATATAGAATATAGAATATAGAATATAGAATATAGAATATAGAATATAGAATATAGAATATAGAATATAGAATAGAACAAAACAGAATATAGAATAGAATAGAATATAGAATGGAATGTAATGGAAGGAAGGGAAGAGAAAAGAAGAGAAGAGAAGAGAAAGAAGAGAAAAGAAGAGAGAAGAGAAGAGAAGAGGGCTGGACCCCTGCCCAAGCAGAAGTCCTCATTCCATCCTGGACAAAGGGCTGTCCCGTCTCTTCTTGAAAGCCTCCAGTGATGGAGTACCCACAGCCTCTGGAAGCAGGGCGTTCCACTGGTTCATTGTTTTTGCTCTTAGGAAATTTCTCCTTCGTTCCAGGTTTCTTCTCCCCTTGATGAGTTTCCATCCGTTGCTTCTTGTCCTGCCTTCAGTTGCCTTGGAGAATCGGTGCGCACCACCCCAACAAAGATTGGAACACTGCCTGTCCTGCCACCCCCTAAGGAAGATCAGAGTCTTCCCTAACTGGGCTTCTGTTATGGTTTGGGAATGAAGTTTGTTCCATTGAGGGCACAGTTGGGCAGGAAGCCTGTGAGAAACGAGCCGCGCTTCCCATCGAAGTCCTGCCCTTCGTGTGTCATCAGTTTTTCCCAGGAAGACTGGGACCACCCAACAGTTAGAAATGTGTGGAATTGGGAACACTGGATTCAATTAAAAACCCCAATAATGCCACAACAACAGGCAAACAATGACATTAAAAGACGCTTTTCTCTTCCCACAAAATGCTGGCCCAGCCCAGAAAGATGCTCGTTCAAAAAAAAAAAAAAAAAAATTCCAGGCTTGGCTGTTGTTGATTCCTGCTCAGCTTGGATGCTCCCAAGGCCAGGAAGGTGGCTGTGGGGCAAGGAGCGGGAATGTGGGTCTCCTCCCCCCCCATTGCTGCCTCAGCAGTCCCCCTGGGCTACATCAGGACAATAATTTGGGGTTCCGACCCGAGCAGGGCTTGTGCAAGAATGAATAAAATGAAATAAAAATGAAATCCAGACAGTTGTGAGGAAAGGTGATTTATTTATTTCCCAAAGCAAAGAGGTTTGCCTTGGGGGCAGCTGCAGAGAAAATGGGGTTTTATAGGGGAGCTTGTTCTGCGGGCCAAAGTGTGCAGGTGCGGATTTTAGGGTGGCACTTGAGGGATGTGGGTGTGTATATGTGTTGACCCGGAGAAGGGGATGATTAAATCAAGTGATGTGAATTGGATCTCCCTCTCTCTGTCTCTGTCTCTGTCTCTGTCTCTGTCTCTCTGTCTCTGTCTGTCTCTCTTTCTCTCTTTCTTTGTTTCTGTCTCTGTCCTCTCTCTGTCTCTCTCTCTCTCTCTCTCTTTGTCTGTTTCTGTCTCTCTCTCTTCTCTGTCTGTCTGTCTGTCTGTCTGTCTCTCTCTCTTTCTCTGTCTGTTTCTGTCTCTCTCTCCTCTCTCTCTCTCTCTTTCTCTGTCTGTTTCTGTCTCTCCTCTGTCTGTCTCTCTTTCTCTCTCTTTTTCTGTCTGTTTCTGTTTCTGTCTCTGTCTCTGTCTCTCTCTCTGTCTCTCTCTCTTTCTCTGTCTGTTTCTCTCTCTCTCTCTTCTCTGTCTCTGCTTTGTCTGTTTGTCTCTCCCTCTCCATTGCTCTCATCTCTCTCTCTCTCTCTCTCTCTCTCTCTCTCTCTCTCTCTCTCTCTAATTTCTATATTACTCATTGCACTTGGTGCCTCTGGGCGATTTACAAATAAAGCAGTAAAATCACATAAAAGCTTCTGATAAAAGTCTCTGGAGATTCACCATCATCCAAAGGTTGATGGTTGTCCCAAAAGGCAACTGGACTCTCTTTGTTTTTCCTTGAAGACCTTTCGCTGCTGATCCAGAAGCTTCTTCAGTTCTGGCTGAATGGGGGGAGGATGGAAGGATTCCTGCAAGGAATATAAACCCTTCCATCCACCACCATTCAATCAGAACTGAAGAAGCTTCTTGGACGAGCAGCGAAATGTCTTCAAGGAAAAACGAAGTCCAGTTGCCTTTTGAAAGAGCACCTTTGGGGGACTGTTGGTAAAAACAAGCTGCAAAGCAGATGACAACGAAGTGAAAGGGACCCCTGCAAAGTTAAAAAGGCGGAGGGAGCATCTCCGGGTCACCCCCCCCCCCAGCCTGACTGCCTGTATTTGGGCTAAGCAGAACTATTCTTGAATGTCTCCTTCAAGGCCTGACGAATCATTGTCCTTGACCTCTTCAGCTGACAAACTCTGGTTTGTTTGTTCCTCCTGCCACAGCTTGGCCTGTTCAGGCCCTTCACCATCTTTTCAGAAGCATTGAGTAACAGGGTTGGGGAGGCACCTTGAAGGTCTTCTAGTCCAGCCTATACCATTTCAGAGCAATGATTGTCTTAAAAACCTCCAACGGTGGGAGCACCCACAGCTTCTGAAGGCAACTTCTGTTCCACTGGTTAATTGTTCTCACTATGAGGAAATCCCCCTTGCTTCTAGGCTGGTTCTCGTCTGGATTAATTTCCATCCAGTTTCCACGCAAACTCTTCTGAACCCAATCCAGACTGACAGCATAGGAATAATATGGGGGTATCCGAAGCGAAGGGTTCCTGGGGATGGAGAACAAACACGAGGATGATGACGTAGCCCTTGGCTCCATGTGGGTGGGAAAATCCTTCTGGAGCCGTCCGTCTCTCTTGGGTTGAGGCCAAGGCTGCCCCAGAGATCCTGAGTCGCCAGGAGCCATTTTTTCCATCCCAGAGCTCCCTCTGGCTCCTTAATCTGGGAACATCTGAATGCGCAGGCCTTTGGGTTATGCTTTGGGGTGGAGGTCCTGGCTGCAGCCTCCGAGTTAATGAATGAGGGACACCCACAAGGTGTCTGCTGGGCTATTGCAATGTCCACAGTCCACCTCTGGATATTTGTGCCTTGCAGTAGCTTCTGGAGAAATAACCATGACAATTTAAAAAGGCTTGCAAAATCCCAGCGAAATAGGACAAAGTGCAAGCAGCGTGTGCCGTATTGTTTGTGTATTCCCGAAAGCTGTGCCCAGTTTTGTCAAGTCTCGGCAACAATCTGGACGAAAGGTGTTTTTCTGGAGGTGGAAGCTCTACCTGAATCCATAATCCGTGGATGTGAATGATTGCATTCTGTGTCTGAAGAAATATCCACATCCCAACAGATTTTCTAGTAGCTTTGGTAAGGCCACACTTGGAATCCTGCATCCAGTTTTGGTCTCCACGATACAAAAAAGACGTTGGAGACTCTAGAACAGTGTTTCTCACCTTGACAGTTTTAAGGCATGTGGACTTCAACTCCCAGAATTCCACAGCCAGCAATGCTGGCTGTGGAATTCTTGGAGTTGAAGTCCACATGCCTGAAAATTGTCAAGGTTGAGAAACACTACTCTAGAAAGAGTGCAGAGAAGAGCACAAAGATGATCAGGCGGCTGGTGGCTAAAACATATGAAGAAGGTTGCAGGAATTGGGTAGGTCTAGTTTAATGAAAAGAAGGCCGGGGGGGGGGACAAGATAGCAGTCTTCCAATATTTGAGGGGTTGCCACAAAGAAGAAGGGGGGTCAAACTATTCTCCAAAGCACCAGAAGGCAAGATGAGAAACAATGGATGGAAAATAACCAAAGAGGGAAGCAACCTAGAACTAAGGAGAAAGTTCTTAATGGTGAGAGCAGTCAACCAATGGAACAACTTGTCTCAGAAGTTGTGTCCTCAGGGTCCCCTGAGTGTCGCAAACGGGTATGCAGCCTTCCTGGAACTGTTGAAAGGACTGTGTTGTAGACTGGAGATAGATGATGTCATATTCCAGCCCCACTGTTGAGAGAAGGCTGTTCAGTTTTGACACAGATGGCTTCTTTGACCCCTCTTTCAAGCCAGTGGTCCTCTCTGTCCAAAATGCGGGCTTTGCTGTCTTCGAAGAGCGGCCTTGGTCTTTCAAACGCAGATGGACCTGTTTGTTTGTTCTCCTGTGTTGTGCCCTACATTTAAGGGCTTTAAAGTGGCAATGTGGGTTTATATTAAGACACTCCTGTCTTAATATAAACCCACATAGCAAGATGATGCATACCAAGTCCAATTATATTCCTTAGGACCAGATTACTCCACTTACCCTTTATTGTATTAGGACCCGTTCCTTTTTCCCATTTGACACGTGGAAGCTCCAGAGGAAGATGCTACAGATGATGAGCAGAAGCCTCAAGGAGGACATCGTATTAGCCATCAGTAATTGGTTTCCTGCGTTGAAAGGCACTTATGAATTTCTCAGTCCTGGAAGCAGAGTCCCGGGGTCTGTTGTGTTCATGGAACAACTTCCTTCTCTCCAGAGACAATTAACCCTCCCAATGAGTGAGTGACTCATTTCCCAGGCACATCTTCCCACGTTTCTCTTGAACACACAGCCCCATTTTGCCCATGGGTGGATGAAGTCAATGGGCAGTCCTCCCATCAAGATCGCTGGTCTATATTTGCATCGGATTTCATGATAATGGCTTAATAATTGGATAATAATAAAAAAAGGAATAATAATGACTTTTCTAAGAGAAGAGCTATTGTGACAGATGAACAACAGAAAGGGCAAGGGCCACGTTCACTTTTAGTAACTTTAGACAAACTAGAAGGCTTCAAACTTTTTCAGATGTAAATAGGCTTCATTCAATCTTTACTGGGTTTCAGCTAGAACAGGTCACCTCTGAGAAAGTCATGTGAAATTTATTTATTTATTAAAATTTATAGACCGCCCTACTCCCGCAGGGCGGTTAACAATAAAAACACAGCATTACATAACAAAACAAACAATACAATAACATTCATCCAGGGGTCAGATTTTATAAACCCCAGGCCTGCCGGAAAAGCCAGGTCTTAAGCAGCTTGCGGAAAACCAACAGGGTGGGAGCGGTCCTAATCTCTGGGGGGAGCTGGTTCCAAGAGGTGGGCGCCATCACAGAGAAGGCCCTTCTCCGTGGCCCCCGCCAAATGGCACTGCTTGGCTGACGGGACCTGAAGGAGGCCCAGCCTGTGGGGATCTAACCGGACGAAGGGAACTATGAGGTAGTAGGCGGTCTCGCAAATAGCCTGGCCCTGAGCCATATAGAGCTTTAAAGGTAATAACCAACCAATGAGGCTCAAAAGAAGACTTTGCAGAGAAAGAGACCCAGAGAAACTTCAAGAAAGCCGGATATTTTTTGCCAGGAAGTGACCACAGCAAGCCAAACCATCTGGAGAAGGCAGAAGGTCAGACTAATTGGTAAGTCTCCTTCAAGAAACATGAAAAGGCTGTTTTTTTTTAATCTATCTGCAGGTTGACTTCCTTCTAGAGTGTGGGTCTTCTCTGGTCTCTGGAGCAGAAGTGGACGAACTGAGGTCTCCACGAACATTGCAGGATCTGGAAGTCATGGGGTTACTTCAACTGGAGCTTCCTGGTTGAGTAAGTCTCCCTATAAAAGCTTCCTGGACATTGACCAGGTTGAAGTTGACGAGACATTGGGAAGAAGAAAGAGTACACCACATGGGGTCTTGTTGCCATGGCACCAATGAAACCCAGCGGTGTAAGTTGTGACATTATGAATGATCTACAGCGGGCTCATCCAAACTTGGCAACTTTAAGACTTGTGGACTTCAACTCTGAAAATTCCCCAGCCAGCACAAGAGTTGAAGTCCACAAGTCTTAAAGTTGCCAAGTTTGGATACCCCTGATCTACAGTGCATCATTCATGTCATTTGCGCTGCAGTTACATCATGACAGGTGTGATGTCATTTGTTCCCTTTCCCCTCCTGAAGGTGCCCATGTGCCAGAACCTTCTAAGACTGCAAGCTGTATTCTGCAAAGGCTCAGCTAAATATTTCTTTCCGAGCTTTGCATCTCCAGGATATTTAATTGGAGACCGTGGTGCACTTCCTCATGTTCTTCCTCATGTTTAGCCATGGGGCTCTTTGCCTCTTTAATGAATAACAGAGTTAGAAGGGACCTTGGAGGTCTTCTAGACCAACCCCCTGCTCAAGCAGGAAACCCTACACCTTCACCCAAAGGTTGTCCAATCAATAAAGGAGAACCCCTGTAGCTCAGGGTTGAAATGAGAGGTCCTTGAGGTGCTCTCTGAGCTGGGTGGTTTTCTTGCAGACGTTTCATGACCCAGACTAGGTAACACCAACAGTGCTAGGGGTTGGTTATCCAGTCTCTTCTTAAAAACCTCTAGTGATGGAGCAACTACAACCTCTGGTGGCAAGCTGTTCCACTGATTAATTGTTGTCACTGTCAGGAAGTTTCTCCTTAGTTCCAGGTTGCTTCTCTCCTCGATTAGTTTCCATCTGTTGCTTCTTGTTCTGCCTTCTGGTGCTTTGGAGAATAGGTTGACCGCCTCTTCTTTGTCTTTACTGCTGTCTCATTCTCTCTGTGGAAGAATCTTGTTTGTAAACCTGTCCTGTGGTTTTTCCAGCAAGTGGTGGAGCTGGGGATGTTTGCTGACACACTTCGTAGTTCCTGTGATTGAGAAAGAACTTTGACTTGGCCCAGTGTCCATGCCACGGCTGATGGAAGAGCTGTGCTCCTTGTTTAATTGCCTTTACCAACCATTCACCCTGAGATCTTATCTCTTGTCTCAAGTGGGAAGGTCTTCTGTTGAGAAAGGTGTGGAGGAGTGGATAGACCTTTCCAACAAGGGTGGGAACGCCTCCAAGTGAAACTTCTTGGGAACGTAGACGGGGAGGCTCGCTGGAAGCCGGATGAAAACCAAGATCCATCCTTATTCTCTCTTTGCTTTTACAGGACAACACCAGATAGAAGCACAACTGATAGACAACACTGGCCTAGCTTTCTCATTGTCTGAGCTGCCATCAAATGTTTGAGCTTCGCATTCGCCAGCTGCTATCCTGCCATCAACTACGAGGGAAGGGAGACGGTCTGGAGGGGGGAAAGCTCCCAGAGGTGTTAAAAGGGTCTTAGAGGTCCATTGGGTCTTTTTAGCTCCAGCAGGCAGGCTGGTTGCAAGGCCCGAAGTGGAATGCAGTTGTGTTGAGGCCACCCCTGGCTAATCCAGAGCCATAAATTGCTATTGGCTCTGACATTGTAGTTGTCTACTAAAAGATACCTTGTGTAAGGAACAAAGGTCAATGGCCCTTTTGTGGTATTGTGGCCTTCTTCTCAATACGCTACCACCTCAACCATCCTGGGCTAGAGGGAGGAGTCCTTAGGCCCTCGGAGAAAGCCAGCATATACAATAGGCTTCATAAAATATATATAAAAAAGAACTATGAAAATGAGGGGCCTTTGGTGCTCTCTGAGCTTGGTGGTTTTCTTGTACATGTTTCATTGCCCAAATTAGATAATACCATCACTTAACATCTTGTGCTAATGTTGTTAGCTAGTTTGGGTCATGAAATGTGTGCAGGAAAACAACCCAGCTCAGATACTACAATCCTCCTCCTTCTTTCTTTCTTTCTTTCTTTCTTTCTTTCTTTCTTTCTTTCTTTCTTTCTTTCTTTCTTTCTTTCTTTCTTTCTTTCTTTCTTTCTTTCTTTCTTTCTTTCTTTCTTTTCCCCCTCTCTCTTTCTTTCTTTCTTTCTTTCTTTCTTTCTTTCTTTCTTTCTTTCTTTCTTTCTTTCTTTCTTTCTTTCTTTCCTTCCTTCCTTCCTTCCTTTTTCTTTCCCTTCCTTCCTTCCTTCCTTCCTTCCTTCCTTCCTTCCTTCCTTCCTTCCTTCCTTCCTTCCTTTCTTTCTTTCTTTCTTTCTTTCTTTCTTTCTTTCTTTCTTTCTTTCTTTCTTTCTTTCTTTCTTTCTTTCTTTCTTTCTTTCTTTCTTCTTTCTTCTCCTCCTCCTTCTCCTCCTCCCCCCTCCTTTCCATGAACTCCCCTCCCTTCTAGCACTGATGTTGTTATCTAGTCTGGGTCATGAAACGTCTGCAAGGAAACCACCCAGCTCAGAGAGCACCAAGGACCCCTCATTTCAACCTTGAGCTACAAATATTCTCCTTTATTGAAATCTGGAAGTGTCCCTTGCTAGTATGAGAACACTTCCAGTGACTCCTCTGATCTCATTCTTGTGATGCTCTCCAAATGGAGCCAGGACAGAACTAAACTCTGTGATGTGGGGCCTGATGCGCAACGCCATCGCCCTGCAAGTTTACCTTCTGTTAATATCTGCTTTCTGTAAGAAAGAGAACTGACTTTGTCTGTGGCTCATAGGGTAGCTTCTCTATGGGGAACTTAAAAAAAAAGTATTAGATATATCAGTATATTTTGCTAGACGTCCATCTTTTTAAATCAAAGTTGGTGTCAAAAAACTCATCGTCTCCTGCGCTTATTTGCATAGGCACGTCCAAATGCAGGGTTATTTATTGGCCAGCCGGCAGCCATATGCAGCCAGTCGGTGTATATTCATTCCTTTCCCTCTTCTCTCCAAGTGAAATACATGGAGTCCCAGGAACATAAATCTGAGCACCATAATTCAAGAACTCGCTCCTCTGTTCCCCCACGCCTACCTTGCAAGCTTCTTTGCCAATTTCCCAGCCTTTCCAAGTTCTGGAGCTGTGCTCAGTGGCCCTTCCGTGGCCTGGGAATCACTTCAGGATCCATGGCCTAGATCCTTGGCAGGTGGTATTTTATTTATTTATTTATTTTTATTTTTAAAATTTATAAGCTGCCCCACTCCCGAAGGACTGTGGGCGGCTAACAATAAAAAACACATAAAACATAACAAAACAAACAATACAATAACATTCATCCAGGGGTCAGGTTTTATAAACCCCAGGCCTGCCGGAAAAGCCAGGTCTTAAGTAGCTTACAGAAGACCAACAGGGTGGGAACGGTCCTAATCTCCGGGGGGAGCTGATTCCAAAGCGTGGGCGCCATTACAGAGAAGGCCCTCCTCCGCGGCCCCGCCAAATGGCACTGCTTGGCCGACGGGGCCTGAAGGAGGCCCAGCCTGTGGGATCTAACCCGACGTAGGGAACTATGAGGTAGTAGGCAGTCTCGCAAATAGCCTGGCCCTGAGCCATATAGGGCTTTAAAGGTAATGACCAACACCTTGAATTGGACCCGGAGACCGATAGGCAACCAGTGCAGCTCACGGAGGATAGGTGTAACGTGGGTGTATCGGGGAGCACCCGCTATCACTCGCGCGGCTGCATTCTGGACCAACTGTAGTCTCCGAATACTTTTCAAGGGTAGCCCCCTGTACACCAGGTGCTTCAGAATTATAAAGTTGGAAGAGACTTTGGAGGTCTTCTAGTCTAACCCCCCTCTCAAACAGGAGATCCTATACCATTCCAGACAATTGGCTGTCCAGTCTCTTCTTGAAAACCTCCAGTGTTGGATCACCCACAACTTCTGGAGGCAAATTGTTCCACTGGTTAATTGTCCTCACTATTAGGAAGTTTCTCCTTAGTTCTTGGTTGCTTCTCTCCTCTATTAGTTTCCATTCATTGCTTCTTGTCCTGCCTTCAGGTGCTTTGGAGAAGAGCTTGACTCCCTCTTCCTTGGGGCAGCCCCTGAGATACTGGAAGGTTGCTATCCTGTCCCCCCTCGTCCTTGTCTTCATTAAACTAGACATTCCCAATTCCAGCCACCGTTCTTCGCATGTTTTAGCCTCCAGTCCCCTGGAGTTTCCCTGCCCCCAATTATGGCCTACCTCAGGGGTAGGCCACCTTGGCTCTTTTATGACTCGTGGACTTCAACTCCCAGAATTCCTGAGCCAGCCAGGCTGAGGGGAAAGGGAGAGTTTCCAAGCTGAGCCATAGTGGCTCAGGAATTCTGGGAGTTAAAGTCCACCAGTCATGAGGGGGCCATAGTTCCCCCATGATGGCTCAGGAATTCTGGGAGTTGAAGTCCACCAGTCATGAGGGGGCCATAGTTCCCTCATGCTGGCTCAGGAATTCTGGGAGTTGAAGTCCACGAGTCGTAAAAGAGCCAAGGTTGCTAGCTCCTTCTCAGATCCTGCTTCTGATGGATTGGGACAGGAAAGGCAATTAAGATGACGGGGGAAGAAGGAAATAGCCGTTGCCCACACAGGTCTAGAATTGCTCCAGGGCAAATGCAAACATACATTGCCAGAATACGGGGTGGGACAAGAGATTCTTTTGGGGTTTCCAGAAGATCAGGCTAGGAGGGGCAACACCTGGAGGACCCAAAGCATCTTAGGTTTTTGGTTTTTTTTGGCAGAAATCAGGTTTCTTGGTTGAAACCAACATCTTGGCATCTTAGTTGAGTACGTCACCATCAAATAGATCAGAGGTCTTCCAACTTGGCCCTTTGATGACTTGTGGACTTCAACTCCCAGAATTCCTCAGCCAGGCACGCGTGCCTGGCTGAGGAATTCTGGGAGTTGAAGTCCACAAGTCATCAAAGGGCCAAGTTGGAAGATCCTTGAAACAGAGGGTCACAGATCTGTAACTCCATTGTACATACTTTGGAATTTTCCTGGCTAGGAAGTTGAGCCGACGTACTCCTTGAATGTTTTGACCGTCGGTCACTTTCTCTCCCAGGATCACAGGGCCTGTTTCCCTTACACCACAATAGGCCGAAGTCAACGAGCAGAGACGAATGTTTCCAATAGTTGGACTCTGCACAAAAGTGAATTTTATTCTGGAGAATTCTTCAGCCCAGTTCCCTTGTACTGTTGTGCACAGAACTGAGGAAGCTTCCTGGATGAGAAGTGAAATGTTTTCAAGGGAAAAAAAACCCAAGGACGTCCCGTTGCCTTTTTAGAAAAAGCACTTTTGGGACAGCCAGGCTGAGAATCGCCATCGACATTAGCTCCTTATTGCTTCTGGGACGTGGATCTGATTCCATAACAAATCTCTAAATTGAGACCCAAAGTTTTGTAACTCTTGCTTTGTGGTACAGACTTCCTGCATTTTCCAAACAAAATCTGGTTTTGATGAACTCAGTTGGCGAGCCACCCAACCGGATTGGCTCAGCGTTACTTAATATCTTTGTAAATTATTTGGATGACTTGCAGGAGGCAACCAAGTGGGTGGGGTAGCTCATACCCCACAAGACAGAGGAGGATTATGTTGATGGGGGTGAGGAAGGCCAGGCCAAAAGAAAGACGTGGATTTGTAAGAGACACAGGGATGCTGTGCAGGTGGCAGGATCAAACAAGGGTGTATACAATGTGGTTGACACC
Organism: Crotalus adamanteus; assembly: GCA_039797435.1. Classification (NCBI taxonomy): domain Eukaryota; kingdom Metazoa; phylum Chordata; class Lepidosauria; order Squamata; family Viperidae; genus Crotalus; species Crotalus adamanteus. The sequence continues at coordinate 945,750 of CM077924.1, forward strand.
TGGCTTGACAGCAATGTGTGTCACGGTCACGTTTAATGAAAAGAAGGATGAGGATTGACATGAAAGCAGTGTTCCAATATCTCAGGGGCTGCCCCAAAGAAGAGGAGGGGGGGTCAACCTATCCTCCAAAGCACCTGAAGGCAGGAGAAGAAGCAACAGATGGAAACTCATCAAGGAGAGAAGCAACCTGGGATTAAGGAGAAACTTCCTGATGGTGAAGACAATTAACCAGTGGAACAGAAGTTGCCTCCAGAAGTTGTGGGTGCTCCATCACTGGTGGTTTTTAAGAAGAGACTGGACAGCCATTTGTCTGAAATGGTCTACGGCTGGGGTAGGCCATCTTGGCTCTTTTATGATGTGTGGACTTCTACTCCCAGAATTCCTGAGCCAGCCATGCTGAGGGGAAAGGGAGAGGTTTCCAAGCTCAGCCATGCTGGCTGAGGAATTCTGGGAGTTGAAGTCCACGAGTCATAAAGCGGCCTAGGCCTAAGCCAGAAGTAGGCCACCTTGGCTCTTTTATGACTGGTGGACTTCAGCTCCTAGAATTCCTAAGCCAGCATGGGTCAGCTTGGAAACCTCCCTTTCCCCTCAGCATGGCTGGCTCAGGAATTCTGGGAGTTGAAGTCCCCAAGTCATGAAGGGGCCATAGTTCCCCCATGCTGGCTCAGGAATTCTGGGAGTTGAAGTCCACCAGTCATAAAAGAGCCAAGGTTGCCTACCCCTGGTCTAGGTTTTCCTGCTTGAGCAGAAGGATTAACTAGAAGACTTCCGATGTCCCTTCAAAGTCTGTTTTCATCTGTGTATGATTTGGGGTTTTTGTAGGCCACAAAATTAAACCTTCACCCCCAGAACGATGCAGCAGAATCAAGCAAAACACCAAATGCTGTTTTGAGCTGCACCAAGAGACGGTACCCAGGCTTCAGGTGAGATTTCACCTGGAGTCTTCTGCCTAGTTCATGTAGTCCTCGTTCGAAGCCGTGACGAACTTCCGCACCCCCCAAAACTACTTATGACCCAGTTCTCAAATTCTGCATACAGCTGCATACGCCCCCAGGGCCACGTGACAGCATCTTGGGTGTGTGGCATCTGGATCACCTTTACGACTGGCCGCAGCATTCTGGTCACATGGCTGTGATTTACGATTTTGTTTTTGCCAATTTCCGGCCCTTTCATTTAATTTCTGGCCAAAAACGTCCATAGGAACACACTGATCTACTTAATGACGGTGGCGTTTACTTCACGCCAAAAGCGTCATCAAATCAGATTCGATCTTGTGAGCGCCTTGACTTATGATCATCATGATTTACAGTGGAAATTTCAGGCTTGGTTATAGACGCAAAGTGAGGACTTCCTGTACTGACAACACGGTTTGAAGGAAGGCGATAAACAAGCAGGAAGATGCAAAATTACCGTATGCAAAAAAGGCATCCTATCCCTAGAGAAGAGGTGGAGGGAGACGAAGAGATAAGATGACGGCCTCCTTCAAAATTTGGCTCTGAGATGGAGGTTATATTAAATCTGCTTTCTAGGATCCTAACGTAGCAGGTTCACATGATCATCTTGATCCAGAGTCAGACCAGAAATCAGAAAAGCCTGTTAACCTGTGCTCAAAATATGCTCTTCTATTATTTTTTATTATTATCAACCAGTGGAACAGCTTGCCACCAGAAATCGTGGGCGCTCCATCACTGGAGATTTTTAAGAAGAGACTGGACAGTCACTTGTCTGAGATGGTATAGGTTCTCCTGCCTGAGCAGGGGGCTGGACTAGAAGACCTCCAAGGTCCCTTCTATTCTATTCTATTCTATTCTATTCTATTCTATTCTATTCTATTCTATTCTATTCTATTCTATTCTATTCTATTCTATATTCCAATATTTATTCTATTCTATTCTATTCTATTCTATTCTATTCTATTCTATTCTATTCTATTCTATTCTATTCTATTCTATTCTATTCTATTCTATTCTATTCTTCTATTCTATTCTATTCTATTCTATTCTATTCTATTCTATTCTATTCTATTCTATTCTATTCTATTCTATTCTATTCTATTCTATTGTTCCATTCCTTATTCTATTCTATTCTATTCTATTCTATTCTATTCTATTCTATTCTATTCTATTCTATTCTATTCTATTGTTCTATTCTATTCTATTCTATTCTATTCTATTCTATTCTATTCTATTCTATTCTATTCTATTCTATTCTATTCTATTGTTCCATTCCCTATTCTATTCTATTCTATTCTATTCTGTTCTGTTCTGTTCTATTCTATTCTATTCTATTCTATTCTATTCTATTCTATTCTATTCTATTCTATTCTATTCTATTCTATTCTATTCTATTCTATTCTATTCTATTCTATTCTATTGTTCCCTATTCTATTCTATTCTGTTCTATTCTATTCTATTGTTCCCTATTCTATTCTATTCTATTCTATTCTATTCTATTCTATTCTATTCTTCTTCTTCTTGTTGTTGTTATTGACATTTGTTTGTTGCCCATATCCCTCAAGGTGACTCTGGGTTGCTTAAGACATGTTGTAAGGAAGTTGTCTAAATAAGCAGCCCAGAGAGTTAAGTCCCCCCACATTTTTCTGGTTTGGGGCTTAAAAGAGGATGAATAATTCCAAGCTGTGGAAGCATTAAAAAAAAAAAGAGAGAGAGAGAGATCAATTTGGTGGTAGAGTGACAGATCAAAAGATCTGAAGAATCCGGGAATCTGCCCTTCATCTTTGCAGCATCTTCCTTCCTTCCCTCCCGTCCACCCACCATCTTCCCAGGCCATGAGATTTATTGGAAAATTACTACATTTTCAAAATGTAGTTTTTTTCCCCCTAAAAATTGCACATACTCATGTCCCGCCTGGGAATTTCCACATACCTTCCAGGTTGGGTGCCCTTGGCAGAAGGTTCTGCACATGAAGAAGCTCTTTTGGTGTGTTGGGCACTTGAATGGAGTTATGAAGCAGAATTACAGAATGACAGAGTTGGAAGGGACTTCGGAGATCTTCTAGTCTGACCCCCTGCTCAAGCAGAAGACTCTCTCCCATTCCAGACAAATGGCTGCCCAGTCTCTCTCCCAGTGATGGAGCAGATAACTGCACACGTGTATGACTTTAATAAGTAAGTAAATAAACAAGGAAATGTGCAGATTCTGGATCCTGGGAGACTTTTGAGAAAAAGCCTTTGGTTTTTCTGCCCCATTTGAAGATTTGATTCTTGTGGGGTCCTTCGTGCTCTCTGAGCTGGGTTGTTTTCTGGCAGACGTTTCATGACCCAACTAGGGAACATCATCAGTGCTAGAAGGAGGGTTTGCAGAGAGGAGGAGGAGGAGGCAGAGGAACATCATCAGTGCTAGAAGGAAGTGAGGTTTATGGAGAGGAGGAGGAGGAGGAGGAGGAGGAGGAGGAAGGGAGGTGGGAGGGTGGGAGAGGAGGAGGAGGAGGAGGAGGAGGAGGAGGAAGGGAGGTGGGAGGGTGGGAGGGCGGGAGAGGAGGAGGAGGAGGAGGACTGTGGGGTCCTTGGTGTTCTCTGAGCTGGATATTATTTTGCAGACATTTCCTGACCCAACTAGATAACATCCTCAGTGCTAGAAAGGAGTGGGCTTTGTTGTCTATACACAAATGTCTTATCCTATTAGTGTTGGTGGGAGGGTCTTAGTGGTTCCTTGATTAAACTGTTGTTTACTGCGTTGGCAGATCCTTGATTGGAGTAGAGTATGGTTTACTGCTTGCTGTTAATCTCTGCTTACCTGGGTGATGGTTTTGGTGAGGAGGATTTTTGATCTTTTTGTTTCCGTTCTGGCTTTTTCATTGTCTCTTTTGAATGGTATGTAGAGGTTGTTTATCTCTTTGTGCCTGTTGATGGTCGATTTGTCTGGCTGCCAGGCTTCCAGGAATTCACCAGCATTTGAAACTGGGGTTAAGTCTGTCCGTGGCTTGTGCAAGGAAGGAGTTTTCATCCTGTCTTCTGTCGGCTGCTTGGTGTTCATGGATGGGCCTTGTTCGTTTGGGCATCTTTTCAAGCACAAGTTAAAAGAGACATTGCGGAGGGTTCTTCAGGCGGGGCCAGGGGAACCGGACTTGAACATCATCAAGGGCCCTTCCGACTCCGCGTGGTTCCAATTCTGGAAGGCTTTTGGCGCTTCTCCCTCTACAGTGCCCGAGCACTGGGCCAAGGGCTTGTCTCCAAACCGGGGGGATTTTCATAAACGTCATCTCTGCCTGACACCTGCTTCTCCATGACAGCACGAGAAGTAATAATAATAATAGTAATAATAATAATAATAATTAGTCAATTGCAAAGGACGGCCTTACTAGGAACTGCTTCCATCCTGCGACGAGATCTGTAATACCATCAAACATCCACATCTGCCTATCCCAGGTCCTGGGTAAGGATCGATAGGTAGACAAAATGCCAAATCCAGTCTGAACATCTGGCTGACTGTGCGATGATCAATAATAATAATAATAATAATAATAATAATAATAATAATAATAATAATAATAATAATAATAATGAACTGCTTCCATCCTGCGACGATATCTGTAATACCATCAAACATCCACATCTGCCTATCCCAGGTCCTTGGGAAGGATTCAACAGATAGACAAAAATGCCAAATCCAGTCTGAACATCTGGCTGACTGTGCGATGATCCATAATAATAAAGTTGGAAGGGACCTTGGAGGTCATCTAGTCCAACCCCCTGCTCAGGCAGGAAACCCTACACCATTTTGGACAAATGGCTGTCCAGTCTCTTCTTGAAAACCTCCAGTGATGGAGCATTCACCGCTTCTGGAGGTAGGTGGTTCCACTGGTTAATTGTTCTAACTGTCAGGAAGTTTCTCCTTAGTTCTAGGTTGCTTCTCTCCTTGCTTAGTTTCCACCCGTTGCTTCTTGTCCTGCCTTCAGGCACCTTGGAGAATAGCTTGACTCCCTCTTCTTTGGGGCAGCCCCTGAGATACTGAAAGGCTGCTATCCTGCCCCCCCCCCTCATCCTTCTCTCCATTAAACTAGACATCCCCAATTCCAGCGACCGTTCCCACAGTAATTCTGTGGCCCTTTCTCCTTCTTCTAAAGTGCAGGACATCTTCCATTGCCAACCTCGGGCATCACGGTCTCAGCTTCTGTTGGGATCAGAAGCTTTCAGAGCTCTTATTGGATTACTGTTATTTTTGTTTGGTTTTCTCAAAAAGGTCAAATCTATTCTTGAAACAAACGACCCCAAGGCAAAACTCTAGCAGTGAGTCAACAGGATACAGGACTGTGTCTCCAGGGCACTTTCACGAGAGCTGATCCAGGCCCATGGCTGGCGAGCTGAAATGCTAAACAAACACAAAATACTAAATATTCTCTTTATTCCTAAACTAGACCAGGGGAGTGAGAAGTCACACACACAAAAAAAGCCCTTTCAGTAGCAGGAGGTGAGGACACCAGACCAGTCAGAATCCCAAATCCAGTTGAGTTTGAGCTTTGTATCATTTTGGTCTTTTCAGTATTATAAGCTGGCCGGAGTTTGCCTGCAATCCTGCACCACCACAGCTCCTCTCTTTTAATAACAGACTGGACATCCATTTGTCTGGCATATTATAGGGTCTCCTGCTTGAGCAGGGGGCTGGACTAGAAGACCTCCAAGGTCGCTTCCAACTTTGTTATCCTGTTATTCTGTTCAGAAGTTGTTGGGTGGTCCATCACTGGAGCTTTTCAAGAAGAGATTGGATGACCATTTGTCCAGAATGGTATAGGATCAGGGATAGACAACCTTGGCTCTTTTATGACTGGTAGACTTCAACTCCCAGAATCCTGAGCCAGCCATGCTGAGGGGAAAGGGAGAGGTTTCCAAGCTGAGCCATGCTGGCTCAGGAATTCTGGGAGTTGAAGTCCACCAGTCATAAAGCGGCCTAGGCCTATACCAGTGGTAGGCAACCTTGGCTCTTTTATGACTCGTGGACTTCAACTCCCAGAATTCCTGAGCCAGCGTGCCTCACCCTTGGAAACCTCTCCCTTTCCCCTCAGCATGGCTGGCTCAGGAATTCTGGGAGTTGAAGTCCACGAGTCGTAAAAGAGCCAAGGTTGCCTACCCCTGGTATAGGGTCTCCTGCTTCAGCAGGGGGTTAGACTAGAAGACCTCCAAGGCTCCTCCCAACTCTGTTAGTCTGAATCTGGCCCCCTTTCCCTCCATCATTCCTGCACCGCTTCCCTTTCCGCCGAGGGTCAGCTCCCACTGGTGAAGGAAGTCAAAAGAAATCCTTGTTTCTGCAGCTTCGGCAGGGATGGGTGGGCTCAGCCCTCCTGAAACGTGTCCTCCTGCCATGGGGCTCCCCCCTTAGGGGAACTGGCAGCTGAAATGAGTCCGTTCAACTCCGCAGAAACCAGAAACCCTCAGAATGGGGAGACTTGGAAACAGTCTGGCAGGCCTGGAACGGGCCTGGCTTTGCCGGTGTGGCTGCCCTTCCCGTCAGAGATACCTCAGCCTTCTTCTGGGAAAGCCTTTGGGGGCTACGCTTCATTGGAGACAGGAAGGAACCCGTTTCGTGGGCCAAGGCCCTGACCCAGAACACGTGAAGGGGAGGCTGATTCTTCCAGAGGCCTTGCAACCTGAACTGGTTGGGTTGGAGGGGTGATGGTGGGGGGTGAGTTTGCCTTGGCTCCTGGCGATTCCTAGCGGTGCCTGCAGTGGCTGGGCACCGTCTCCTCCACCGGTATCCCATAGAGAAGAAGCTGGCCTGTGTTCCTTCGAATGCTCAGATTGATATTAGGGCCTCCTCCAGGCCCATCTTTCCAAACTGGGGGGGGGGGGGTTGAGAGTAGCATGAAGGTAGGTGACTGAGCTCAAATGCAGAAGGATTGCACAATAAATCTCCGCACAGGATAGGATAGGGTAGGGTAGGGTAGGGTAGGGTAGGGTAGAACAGAACAGAACAGAGCATAATAGAATCATAGGGATGGAAGGGACCTTTAAGGTCTTCTAGTCCAACCTCCTGCTCAACAGGAGACCCTATACCAGGGGTAGGCAACCTTGGCTCTTTTATGACCCGTGGACGTCAACTCCCAGAATTCCTGAGCCAGCATGGGAGTTCTGGGAATTCTGGGAGTTGAAGTCCACAAGCCATAAAAGAGCCAAGGTTGTCTACCCCTGCCCTACACCATTTCAGACAAATGGCTGTCCAGTCTCCTCTTAAAAACCTCCAGCGATGGAGCACCCACAACTTCTGGAGGCAAGTCGTTCCACTGGTTAATTGTCCTCACTGTCAGGAAGTTTCTCCTTAGTTCCTGGTTGCTTCTCTCCTTGGTTAGTTTCCATCCATTGCTTCCTGTTCTGCTTTCAGATCTTTTGGAAAATAGGTCGACCCCCTCCTCTTCCCTGTGACAGCTTCTCAAGGACCAAGGACCCCACAATTCATCTCTTCTCTTTTATTAGTCACAGAGTAACCCTGAACATTGTCTTCTAGCTGTCACTTATGGACTCAATCATGGCTTACATATGCCCTGCCCACCTTGGAGCCCTGAACAGATCAACCTGGAGGTAATTCAGCCTTTTTGATAGAAAACCAGCCATTGTCCACCTGGGTTACAGGTGGGCTTAGTCCACTGGTAGCTGCAAAATCTTACAAGACCTTCTTCAGTCTGGTTTCCTAGACCCGAGAGCAAAGAGGCTCTCCCAAAACAACTTTTCTCCCCTGGATGAGCTCTCTGGGCTGTATATCCTCATGATTATGGAGAAGTAGGCCAACCATGAAGTCCTCCTTTAGCTTCCTTCTCTGTTTTCCTGGCCCCTGGGGAGGTTTCCGCTCTGTGATCTCTGAGGTCCTTTTGATCTCTGTTTTCCTCAAGGATCTGCTTGGTGGGGATTGTCTTCTCCTCTTTGTTCAGCAGTTCAGTAGTCCTGCCCACATTCTGGCGTTTCTTGGGCCATCTCTCACATCGTCTGCCTCCACGCCCTGCTTGTGGGGTCCTCTGATGGTGGGCTGTTTACATTGCTTGAGAAGTTCGTGTCTCTTTTCGTTCCTTCCAGAAAACGTTCCCAGCAGATCCGGTGTTATTTACCGTGCCTTCCAGAGTTTTCTGGAGGGCAGGCAGCGACTGTGTTTGCTGTCTGAACCACAAGCAAATTTAAATCGACTCGTTCTCAGATTGCTTCACGTCGCTCTGTTTCATGTGATGTTGGACTGACAGGGGCCAGATTGCGGGTAAGCCAAGTTGCTTGATTGCTCCGTCTTGACACTTCCTGCCAACGCTGAAAGCCCCTGAACTGGCACTGGTGGGAACCAAGGAGATCCCTTAGTTACAAACTCCACTTTCTTGAAAGAAGAACAAGCCTGTAACGAGGTTCACTTCCACTCCGAGGAAACCATGGATGGCGCTTCTGGGCTTGGCCAGCCCTGACCATTGGCCGAAGAGCCGCCCAGGAAGACTCAAAACATGTCCAGACCTCTAGTTTATTCATGCATGCAGATGAAAGATGGAGTCAGGATTGGCAGGTTTCTTGGGAGAGGAGGATTAGATCCCAGTGGCAAAGAGTTCCACATGCAGTTTCCACCTCTTCCTCCCTCTTTTATAAATAAAGTGCAGGTAGCCCTTGACTTACAACAATAGGGACTGTTTGAAGTTACAACGGCACTGAAAAACGTGACTTATGAACCATTTTCATACTTATGACCATTGTGGCATCCCCAGGGTTATGTGATCAAGAGTCAGACGCTTGGCAACTGACTCGTATTTAGGACAGTCGCAGTGTCCGGCAAGGGTGACTTCTGAGAAGCAAAGTCAAGGGGGAAGCCAGAGTCAACTGTTAGTAACAACTGTGTTACTAACCTAACAACTGAAGTGATTCACGGAACAGCTGTGGCAAGGAAAGCCATAAAATGGGGCAACACTCAAGAAATGTCTCTCTTAGCAACCTAAAATTTGGCTCAATTGTGGTCCTAAGTCAAGATCTACCTCTATCCTCTGGCCCAAGGTATCTGAGAATTTGTTGTTGTTAGTTGTGAAGTCGTGTCTGACCCATCGCGATCCCATGGACAACGTTCCTCCAGGCCTTCCTGTCCTCTACCATCTTCTAGAGTCCACTGAAGCTCCCGCCTCCTGCTTCAGTGACTCCATCCAGCCATCTCATTCTCTGTCGTCCTCTTCTTCTCTTGCCCTCCATCTTTCCCAGCATCAGGCTCTTCTCCAGGGAGTCCTTCCTTCTCATTAGGTGGCCAAAGGACCTGAGTTTCAACTTCAGGATCTGGCCTTCTCAAGAGCAGACTGAGACTGCTCCATGCTATTTATCATGATTTTCTAAGGAAGGGTGCATGTGATGTGGAAGCTGAGTAGGAACTATCCCTGCTAGAGTGGAAACCCAACTCAGATCCAGGCTGCACCCCTGTCTGTGCCTACAACCCAACATCGTCTTTCATGCTAGCAGACATGCCTTCCTGACGCCGTATCCTGAAAGCTGAGCACACTTCTCCACGAACAGGATGATGGCCATCACGCCTTTCTGTGGCCCCTAAGCCCAGACCTTCCTCTCTGTTTCTGCCTGGAACGAAGCTCCATTCCAGAAAAAGGCCTCAGGAGGCAACTCAACTCATTTTGGGTTGAAGTCAAGAGACCTCAACAAAACTACGGGTATATTTAGGACAGTCTTCTGAACATTTAAGCCATAATGGGCAACGGCTGTTTTGCTCCGAGAGTCCTTTGAAGAGAATCACAGAATAACAGAGTTGGTGGAAGTCTTCTAGTCTAACCCTCTGCTCAGGCAGGAGACTTTATAGCATTTCAGACAAATGGTTGTCCAGGCTCTTCTTAAAAACCTCCAGTGTTGAAGCACCCATAACATCTGGAGGCGAGTCGTTCCACTAATTGTTCTCACTGTCAGGAAATTTCTCCTTACTTCCAGGTTGATCCTCTCCTTGATGAGTTTCCATCCGTTGCTTCTTGTCCTGCCTTCCGGTGCTTTGAGAATAGCTTGACTCCCTCTTCTTTGGGGCAGCCCCTGAGATATTGGAAGACTGCTATCATGTCCGCCCTCGTCCTTCTCTTTATTAAACTAGACATACCCAATTCCAGCAACCGTTCCTTATATGCTTTAGCCTCCAGTCTCCTGATCATCTTTGTTGCTTTTCTCTGCACTCTTTCCAGAGTCTCAACCTCTTTTTTACATCGTGGTGACCAAAACTGGATGCAATATTCCAAGTATGGCCTTGTAAAGTGGTATTAACAGTCCAGGTGGGATCCCTCTTGGTTACCGAGTCTCTTCATTTGTTGGGCTGCAGTTATTGGCCGTTAGGCACCCCTTCTGCCCCAACCTCATAAAGAGCAACGTTGATGTGAGTGAAGAGCACCTTCAGAGAAGGAGACTACCAGGTGGTCGGGGCTTCGGATGTGCTTTGGATCCTGCCTCGTCTCTCTGGGATTACCCCAGACCACAAGGTCTCTGTTCAAGCACAATGTTGGCCGTCCCACAAATAAGGACGGAGGGTCTGCTTATGAACAGCTAACCTAGACAGCGCTGAGCTTTGCCTTCAACCAAAACCTGAGTAATGCCTGCAGAAGAAGAAGGGGGGCATTTTGGAAGCTGCTTGAAAGAGGTCTGAAGAAGCCAGGAAAGATGGCCAGGGAATGCAGGAGAGGCGGGTGGCCAGCACGGTTCAACTCTGATTGAGTGCATTTTAGCAATAACAAGGAATTATGAATCGTGGATGCTTTTCGGTCTAAGTTGTCTGGATCTGATTTTCTTTTCTTCTTGGAAGCTCATCAGAGGGAGAGCAAACATGATAAATGGACCATCAACAGAAATAACTCATCCAGATAGGAAGATTAAGTAGAGGGCAGCCGGCGAGAGACGGAGAGGGGAAACAGGACCCAGCTTTTAGATCCAAAGAGGAATCTGGTAAACTAATCTAAACAAATAAGATAATGTATTGCAGGGGTGGGGAACCGTGGCCCTTTTATGACTCGTGGACTTCAACTCCCAGAACGGCTGAGGCAGCCAGGAATCCTGGGAGTTGAAGTCCACAAGTCGTAAAAGGGCTCTGATTCCCCACCCCTGGCGTATTGGGTTGAGAGAGAGGAAGGGAAAGATGAAATTAGAGGCTCGGATGGACAAAAATTAGCAAAGTTTGCCCACAGTTTTGGCAACAGGTGGAATTGGTTAGAGCGCTTAAAGGCCTCTGGAGCTTTGCTTTTCCTCCCAGCAAAAAAGTGAGTGAAAAATAAAAATGGTCCTCTTTGAATGCAACTTCCTCCTGCGAGCTCACGAGAGTCACTTGCAAGGGGTGGACCAAGAAACAGGGACTGGTGACATGGGCTTCATACAGAATAACAAGAGTTGGAAGGGACCTTGGGGGTCTTCTAGTCCAACCCACAACTTCTCGAGGCAAATCTGTTCCACTAGTTAATTGTCCTCACTGTCGGGACGTTTCTCTTTAGTTCCAGATTGCTTCTCTCCTTGATTGGTTTCCATCCGTTGCTTCTCGTCCTGCCTTCAGGGGCTTTGGAGAAGAGCTTGACTCCCTCTTCTTTGGGGCAGCCCCTGAGACACTGGAAGGCTGCTATCCTGTCCCCCCTCGTCCTTCTCTTCATTAAACTAGACCTACCCAGTTCCAGCAACCGTTCCTTGTAAGTTTTAGCCTTCAGTCCCCTGATCATCTTGGTTGCTCTTCTCTGCACTCTTTCCAGAGTCTCCCAAGATTCTGGAACGGACCTTCTGAGCATCTCCCAAGAGTCAGTAGTAGACCTCAGAGTTTGCTTACTGACAAACTGACGTGCTCTTCAGACTTTTAAGTTCTCCTTCACATTCTAGCTATCATTTCTCTGTTTCTTACGAGGCCTGGGGCTAAGAGATGGCTCCGCTAGCAGTTCCAGAATGACCTAAGTAACACTGACCTACTTACACCGGTCTTCACAACCGTTCTTGATTTGTCGCCGCACAGCGTTCATCAGAATGTTTCGTGAGTGAGGGCTTCCATAACACTGTGGAAGTCGCCCAAATGCTGGTTCATAAACTCATCCAGGCTCACAGCAGAATTCTAGATGTATTTCACCCTTCCTTCCTTCCTTCCTTCCTTCCTTCCTTCCTTCCTTCCTTCCTTCCTTCCTTCCTTCCTTCCTTCCTTCCTTCCTTCCTTCCTTCCTTCCTCGTGGGCCCTGGTCTAAAGAGCTTCTCCACCTTTGCCTCCCAGCTAGCATCCAACGGCACCTCGCTCTGGAGCGATTCCGCCTGGAGGTGTGTGGGAAGGGAGTTTCGAGACACGCGCACACACACACACACAAGTGTGTAGGAAAAACCGTGCCTGCTTGCACAAGCCCGGCCTTCTCCGCAGAGTCTTCCAACTTTTGGCCACCGTTCCTGAGAACCGCGGGAGAGTCCTCCCATCCCTTGCAGGTGGCTTTCCGGCTCTTAGCCTGTGGGAAAGGAAGGCTGGCGTGATAGGACAGGGCTGGCGAGAGGCTGCGGGGTGCTGGAGTTCAGGATGGGGCTGTGTGGGTGCAGAAGCTTGTGCAACGTCTCCACATAAACAGGCTTGTGTAATTTGGGAACCTGACTTCTCTCTGAACTGGGGGTGAAGCAACAGACCCCCTGGGCTGTATTGCACGGCGATGTTTTTCTGAACGCACATTGCACGGCAGTGTCTCTTTATTCTCTTCTGTTCTCTTCTGTTCATCTCCAAAGCACCCGAAGGCAGGACAAGAAGCAATGGATGGACACTCATCAAGGAGAGAAACAACCCGGAACTCAGGAGAAATTGCAGGATCTTCTCTCTTTCGGGTGGGAGAGAAATTCCCTGAAGATGGGCTCCAAAGAGTACAGAGAAGAGCAACAAAGATGATCAGGGGACTGGAGGCTAAAACATATAAGGAAAGGCTGCTGGAATTGGGGATGTCTAGTTGAATGAAGAGAGGGACGAGGGGGGACAGAATAGCAGCGTTCCAGTATCTCAGGGGCTGCCCCAAAGAAGAGGGAGTCAAGCTACTCTCCAAAGCCCCCGAAGGCCAGACAAGAAGCAACGGATGGAAACTCATCAAGGAGAGAAGCAACCTGGAACTAAGGAGAAACTTCCTGACAGTTAGAACAATTAATCAGTGGAACAACCTGCCTCCAGAAGCGATGAATGCTCCAACACTGGAAGTTTTTAAGAAGAGACTGGACAGCCATTTATCTGAAATGGTATAGAGTTTCCTGCCTGAGCAGGGGGTTGGACTAGATGACCTCCAGGGTCCCTTCCAACTTTATTATCACTATTACTACTACTACTACTACTACTACTACTACTACTACTACTACTACTACTACTATATTATTATTATTATTATTATTATTATTATGGATCATCGCACAATCAGCCAGATGTTCAGACTGGATTTGGCATTTTGTCTACCTATTGAGTCCTTACCCAGGACCTGGGATAGGCAGATGTGGATGTTTGATGGTATTACAGATCTCGTCGCAGGATGGAATGATATTATTATTATTATTATTATTATTATTATTATTATTATTACTATTATTATCCTCAACCTAGTCTGAAAGCTTGGAAGACCAAACCTCTGGGTCCTGGGGGACCAACCCAGATTGGATCCTGAGACATTATCCTGGCGTATGTCTCTTTGCCTTCCTTCATAAAGAGACATCTCCTGATGACGAGAACAATTAATCAATGGGAGGGATCAGACGTTGTGGGTGCTCCAACACTGGAGGTTTTTAAGGACAGCCCTTGTCTGAAAGAGTCCAGGATCTCCTGGTTGTGCACGGAGTTGCACTAGAGGACCTGTAACATCCCTTCCAGCTCTGTTAGTCGGTTTTTCTATACCTGCATGAATCTAGCCTGCATGATCCCTGGCCTGGAGATCCCTCCTTGGGGATACAGTGGCCCCTCCGGAGGGCTTTGGGCCTTTTCTCACCGCCTGTGAGTCCTCACTTCTTTCTTCTTAGGTGGGACGGTTGCTGGTAATCCTACGAAACCATGTGGCCTCCATGGAGATGCACACCAAAAGTAAGGATGTCTGAAGCCTGCAGAGATGCCCTCAGACACCCATCCTACCTAAGCCAGGAGAGCTTTCCTGAACATTTTGCTGAAGCAGCATTTGGATAGATGGGAAGAAATTTGAGTCTGAAACCACCCAGGTCCCTCCAGCGGAATACCCTGATTTAGCACAGATTGTAGGTTTCGACAAACTCTCTTTCGAGTGAGCCAACTGCTTTCAAACAACGCTTCCTGGAAAGCCTGACTTTTGCTTCTTCCCTGCAGGCGGCCAGGTTCCCAACAGCCTCTGGGGGGGGGAAAAGAAGGGGCCTTTTTTCCAGGGAGGGGGCAGAGCAGGGAGTTAGGCTCCCACTGACATTCATCACCGGTACCTTAAAAAAAAAAAAGAAAAAAGTTGGTAGCTTTTGTGTATTTTCAAACTAAAGAAAACGTAAAGGAAAACAGGCACTGGAGCAAAACAATAAATTGAATTGGTGTGGAAATGCAGGGGTAGGCAAGCTTGGCTCTTTTATGACTCGTGGACTTCAACTCCCAGAATTCCTGAGCCAGCCTGGCTCAGCTTGGAAACCTCCCTTTCCCCTCAGCTTGGCTGGCTCAGGAATTCTGGGAGTTGAAGTCCACCAGTCATAAAAGAGCCAAGGTTGCCTACCCCTGGCCTAGGCCTAGGCCCCTTCGTGACTCGTGAACTTCAACTCCCAGAATTCCTGAGCCAGCATGACTCAGCTTGGAAACCTCTCCCTTTCCCCTCAGCGTGGCTGGCTAAGGAATTCTGGGAGTTGAAGTCCACCAGTCATAAAAGAGCCAAGGTGGCCTACCCCTGCTTCTAGGGAGAGACGCAATGAAATAATGTTTTAAAACAAAGATTTTTTTTATTTAAAAAAAAGAAAATTGGCCAAAGTGTCCTGGAGAAAGAGGGAGGCCGTGACACGGAGACCCAAATTTAATTTCTGTGCCCTTTGCTGCTCTGCTCCAAGTCCCCCTGCAGTCCCTTTGCTGCCTCTGGTCTGGATTCGAACCCTGCCCTGGATCCCTGCCTTTGATCCCGGTCTGCCCTGGGATCCTGGGATTGATCCGTGGTGTGCCCTCTCCCTGACTCTTCCTTGGCAACTTTCTGGGAACCTCACCCTGCATCCACCTGCCTGGAGCCGGACCAGATCTTGCCAAAGCCACCCACACTGGCCGAGGGTTGCAAAACACACACCCAGCAGCTGAAGAGCTGGGCACCAGCTTGGAGGTCCCCCCAGCCTTCTGGCTGCTCCGAGACATGGGAGGGAAGCTGGAAGAAGTAAGGCCAGGCGGTCTTGGCATCTCACCCTTCCTGGTGAGGAAAGTTGGGCCAGGCACTGCCAGGAATGTCAAAATGGGCTTCGTGGGATCTCCCGATGCCTCTTCCAGCGCTTTCCTGCCCACCACAAAACTTCCTTAATCTGTCACCATCCCTCAAAATGTTTCCAAAGAAAACAAATATCCAAGAAATTCCATTTGCCTTTTGGAAAATAGTAGTAACTGTGAGAGGGATCTCAGAGTCCTAGTGGACAATCCCTTAAATAGGAGCCAGTCGTGTGTGGCAGCTGCCAAAAAAGCCAACTCAGTTCTGGGCTGCATTCACAGAGGGAGAGAATCAAGATCACATGGAGTGTTAATACCACCTTACAAGGCCTTGGTAAGGCCACACTTGGAATACGGCATCCAGTTTTGGTCACCACGATGTAAAAAAGGATGTTGAAACTCTGGAAAGAGTGCAGAGAAGAGCAACAAAGAGGATTAGGGGACTGGAGGCTAAAGCATACAAGGAACGGTTGCTGGAATTGGGGATGTCTAGATTAACGAAGACAAGGACTGAGGGGGGACGTGATAGCAGCATTCCAGAATCTCAAGGGCTGCCCCAAAGAAGAGGGAGTCAAGATATTCTCCAAAGTGCTGGAAGACAGGACAAGAAGCAACCGATGGAAACTAATCAAGGAGAGAAGCAACCTAGGACTAAGGAGAAACTTCCTGGCAGTGAGAACACTTAATCAATGAAATGACTTGTCTTGTAGATGCTCCAACACTGGAGGTTTTTAAGAAGAGACTGGACAGCCATTTGACCAAAATGGTATAGGGTTACCTGGCTGAGCAGGGGGTTGGACTAGATGACCTCCAAGGTCCCTTCCAACTTTATTGTTATTATTATTAAGATTAATAGGCTGCCATCTGTAGAAATTATTATTACTACTATTATTATTATTGTTGTTGTTATTGTTATTATTATTATTATTATAAGCAATATTGGCTCAACTGTGAACTGGATGACTGACCATCTCCGTAGACATTTGTTGCCCTCCAGATGTGTTGGACTGCATCTCCCATGATCCCGATAGTTTTTGCTGACAAGGAACTATGGAAATCAGCGTGCAATCTAGTTGGGAAATACCAGGCTGGATAATCTGGTCTGGGTGGGTTTCCAAAAATGTCTGTGCTGTGAGGTCACCCAGGATGATGGTTACCAGCTATTGCCGGCTTGGGTCAAAGCACCTGCAAGCCATCCAGTTCAATTTCTCTTGCTCATCCTTGACTTGCCCCGAAGGACACCCAGGATAGGTTTCCATGCTGGTCTGGGTGGGGCTCTGAAGTGGCTGGCAACTTCCCAAAGCCCCTGGCTGAGTTCCTGAGGGAGCAGAGATGCTCTTTGGGTGCTCTGCTGGTGGAAAAAAGAAGCCCAGAGCCAGAGGGAGGTTGAGGTTACCTGGTTTCCTGCTGCTGCTGCTGCATTAATTTAGGACTGGAAGTCAACAATCATATCTGCATTTCTCCAAAAGCTTTCTGGGTGGCTCCATCTCCATGGCAGATCCATTCCATCACTGCAGTGCTAGGAAAACAGTAGAGGCCCATCCTTTGGGGTTGATGTTAGAACTTCATTATCTCTTCTTCTTCTTCTTCTTCTTCTTCTTCTTCTTCTTCTTCTTCTTCTTCTTCTTCTTCTTCTTCTTCTTCTTCTTCTTCTTCTTCTTCTTCTTCTTCTTCTTCTTCTTCTTCTTCTCCTTCTTCTTCTCCTTCTCCTCCTCCTCTTTCCTCCTCCTCTTCCTTCTTCTTTCCTCCTCCTCCTCCTTCTTCTCTCCTCCTCCTCCTTCCTCTCCTCCTCCTCTTCCTCTTCCTCTTCCTCTTTCCCTTTCCCCTTCTTCTTCTTCTTCTTCTTCTTCTTCTTCTTATTCTTATTCTCCTCCTCCTCCTCCTCCTTCTCCTTTTTCTTTCCTCCTCCTCCTCTCCTCCTCTTCCTCCTTCTTTCCTCCTCCTCCTCCTCCTCCTCCTCCTCTTCTTCTTCTTCTTCTTCTTCTTCTTCTTCTTCTTCTTCTTCTTCTTCTTCTTCTTCTTCTTATTCTTATTCTTATTCTCCTCCTCCTCCTCCTCCTTCTCCTTTTTCTTTCCTCCTCCTCCTCTCCTCCTCTTCCTCCTTCTTTCCTCCTCCTCCTCCTCCTTCTCCTTCTCCTCCTTCTTGTTCTCCTTTTTCCTCCTCCTCCTCCTTCTCCTTTTTCTTTCCTTCTCCTCCTCCTCTCCTCCTCTTCCTCCTTCTTTCCTCCTCCTCCTCCTCCTTCTCCTTCTCCTCCTTCTTGTTCTCCTTTTTCCTCCTCCTCCTCCTCCTCCTCCTTCTTCTTCTTTCTTCCTCCTCCTCCTCCTCCTCCTCCTCCTCCTCCTCCTCCTTCTTCTTGTTCTTTCTTCCTCCTCCTTGCAGCTTCCCTACAGGGTGCAAAAGAAATGTTCTGGGTTCATGGATCAGCATCTGTACAAACAGAGCCATATCCTTAGCTGGTCTTCTTGGCTGTCCTCTTTTAGAATGACTGGAGGAACCAGTTGGAGGAGAAAAGCTGGAGGCTTTGTCACCTTGGCTGGGGATCCCCCCCTCCTTCTCTGGGTTTTCATTGCCAGCCTGACATATGGAAGTGTTTTTTTTCCAAAAGGCAACTGGGTTTTCTTATTTTTTTCCTTTGAAAACATTTCACTTCTTCATCTAAGAAGCTTCTTCGATTCTGACTGAACAGTGGGAAATGGAAAGATTTATATTCTTTCTGGGCACCATTCTGTCAGAACTGAAGACGTTTCTTGGATGTGACCTGCAACATTTCCAAGGGGAAAAAAACTCAGGAAAGTGCAGTTGCCTTTTGGGAAAGCACCTCTGGGATCACCCTGACCCGGATGACGGAGAACCTCCGTAGACATTTGACTTTGGGGAGGTTGCAAGCCTGACCAAGCCAGATTTGGATGGCTGATTTTGTCAGAAGGAAGGAACGGGTCACCTCAAATGACCGCTGTCCATGGTACCTTCCAGAGTGAAAATTCCATCT
The DNA here is from genome assembly GCA_039797435.1 of Crotalus adamanteus. NCBI lineage: Eukaryota > Metazoa > Chordata > Lepidosauria > Squamata > Viperidae > Crotalus > Crotalus adamanteus. Next base: position 964,045 of record CM077924.1, read on the forward strand.
GCATCTCTTTTTGTATCTTCCTGTCCGTTTTCTGTTCCACCTAAAGCAGGGGTTCTCAACCTTGGCAACTTTAAGACTTGTGGACTTCAACTCCCAGAATTCCTCAGCCAGCCTGGGGAACTGTGCCCCCCTTTATGATGGTGGACTTCAATTCCCAGAATTGAAGTTGAGGTCCACAAGTCATAAAAGAGCCAAGCTTGCCTACCCCGGTATAGGGTCTCCTACTTCAGCAGAGGGTTGGACTAGAAGACCTCCAAGGTCCCTCCCAACTCTGTTAATCTGAGTCAGGCACCCTGGGAGTTGAAGTCCACGAGTCATAAAAGAGCCGAGCTTGCCTACCCCTGCAACTATGCCATTCCAGACAATCCCTCCACAACCTCTGGAGGGATTAACCAGTGTTAAATATTTTTTAAATCTTTTAATTTAGAACGTGCAGCCCTGGCTGCGAGCAAAACCCTTTCCATGCGACAGGGCTGTTCAGAATTCCTGTGGCATTCCACCAAAAGGAGGCTTTTACTCTTATTTGCTGGACCGTGTCTGAAAGTGCCCTCTGCCCAGGAATTTATGGGCAAGGATGGGGTGGGGTGGGTGGGTGGGTGGGTGACCTTGAGCTAGGCGAGCAAAAGCCTTGAATTAAAAGTGGCTTTTTGATCCCAACAGCTAGTGCAGTGGTTCTCAACCTTTTTAATGCCGCGACCCCCAACCGGTCGTAAGCCGAGGACTACTCAACTGGTGCAGCACCGTTTGCAGAATGGGACTTTTGGCGGGCTCAGCAGGGCAGAGACAGCCTGGACAATTCCTATTGGCTTTTGAAAGCCAATAGAATTAGACTCTATTCAAGAGAGTCTATTCTATTGGCTTTCAAAAGCCAATAGAACAGCGGTTGTCAATCTATGGGTCGCGACCCCATTTGGGGTTGAACGACCATTTTACGGGGGTCGCCAAACAACGCGATCCGCCATTTTTCCCCCTCAGGGGGCGGCGCCATCACACAAACGTTGAGAACCGCTGCAATAGAATAAAAGGGAGGAACACAGCTAAGGAAAAGGGGGGGAAAATGGCGGACTGCGTTGTTTGGCGACCCCCGTGAAATGGTCATTCGACCCCAAATGGGATCCTGACCCACAGGTGGAGAACCACTGAGCTAGTGGAATGGGGTGAGGTGAAAGTCATCCATTCTGTTTCTGCCGAGTTCCTAGAAGACTGAGCTGGCAAGCATCAAAGCTGTGGGCAGGGAAAGGGATGTGGGCATGGGACGGTCCAGCCTGGCATCGTTTGGGGCAGAGGCATGCTGCTCTCAATCCTTTGGGTCCTCATGTGACTTTGGAAGGATGAAAGGCTGAGTCAACCTTGAGTCCTGCCAGGATCGAACTCCGGGCTGTGGGCAGAGTTTGCCTGCAATCCTGGTCTTTAGCCACTCAGAAAGATGCAGAAGGAGGTTTGCCTTCGATGTCCACCTGTAGCACACACAAGCCCCACGTGTGGGCAGAAAGAGAAGGCTTCACCGCCTCAGGCGCCAGAGTGACTTTGCCCATGGGAACTGTAGTCCAACTGGAGAAACGTGAACTAGAAAATAGTCACCCCTGAAGCATTCTGAAGCCTCCTTGGGGAGAGAAACCAAGTGGGAGAAGAGGAACGAGGGCTCCGGAGTCCTCTCTGAGCTGGGGGGTTTCCTTGCAGACGTTTCATGATCCAAACTAGGTAACATCATCAGTGCTCAGTGTTTGGTGAGCTAACCCTCTTTCTTCTAGCACTGATAATGTTCCCTAGCTGGGTAATGAAACATCTGCAAGAAAACAACCCATCTCAAAGAGTACCAAGGACCCAACCGTCCTCCTCCTCCTCCTCCTCCTCCTCCTCCTCCTCCTCCTCCTCCTCTCTGCAAACCCCCCTCCCTTCTACTACTAGTGCTGTTACATAGTTGGGTCATGAAACGTCTGCAAGAAAACCACCAAGCTCAGAGAGCACCAAGGACCCCTCAGTCCTCCTCCTCCTCTTCCTCCTCCTCCTCCTCCTCCTCCTCCCCCTCCTCCCTGCAAACCCCATTCCTTTCTAGCACTGATAATGTTGCCTAGTTTGGGTAATGAAACTTCTTCAAGAAAACATCCCATCTCAGAGAGCACCAAGGATCCCACAGCTCTCCTCCTCCTCCTCCTCCTCCCCCCTTCTAGCAGTGATGAGGTTACCTAGTTTGGGTAATGAAACATCTGCAAGAAGACAAGCCAGCCCAGTGATGACCAAGGACCCCTTATTTCAACCCTGAGGTACGAGCATGCTCTTTTTTTAGACTAGAAAGGTCCTGTGTTGGTTCACCTGTGTTGGTTCACTGGCCCAGCCTGTCCACCTCTCGAATCCCAGCGGGCTGCGTGTTTCACACTGGCAGGCAGCAAAAGAGATAGGGCACATTGCAAAGCCAGATGTTTGAGCTGTGTGGATCGCCCCATCTGGGTCTCGGGGTTTGGGACCACCTCGACACTTGTGCCGGTTGCTAGGGAAACAAGCACCAGGCCTTTTGCAACTTTTAGCGAGGCAAGAAGCAATAACAAACTGTTACACGAGCACAGAAAGTGCCTACGCCCTGCTCCAGGGCATCTCTGCAGGTGCTAATTACATGAAGAGAGAGCAGGAATCTGGCTTGCTAATCTCAGACTGCTAAATCAAGTATTTGGCAGTTTAGAGAAGAGGCTGCAGAAAGGAAAGAGAAGCAACCCTCCCCCCTATAATGGAGCCCAAGTATTTGTAGGCTCTTGCAGATGATAAGGCCTGATTAGAGGTCTGGAGGCTAAAACATATATAAGGAACGGTTGCTGGAATTGCGTATGTCTAGTTTAACAAAGAGAAGGACAAGGGGGGACAGCATAGCAGCCTTCCAGTATCTCAGGGGCTGCCCCAAAGAAGAGGGAGTCAAGCTACTCTCCAGAGTGCCTGAAGGCAGGACAAGAAGCAACAGATGGAAACTAATCAAGGAGAGAAGCAACCTAGAACTAAGGAGAAATTTCCTGACAGTGAGAACAATTAACCAGTGGAACCACCTGCCTCCAGAAGCGGTGAATGCTCCAACACTGGAAGTTTTTAAGAAGAGACGGGACAGCCATTTGTCTGAAATGGTGTAGGGTTTTCTGCCTGAGCAGGGGGTTGGACTAGATGACCTCCAAGGTCCCTTCCAACATTATTATTATTATTGTTGTTGTTGTTGTTGTTATTATTATTATTATTATTATTACTTCACCAGGGGAAGAGCAAGAATGGGTCCGTGGAGAGCACTTATGGAAGCACAGAATTGTGCTCTTGGGAAGGACCCTAAGGATTAACCAGAGCCATCCTCGTAGTCCTTGACTTACAAGCATTCTGTAAGGACCCACCCCACTTTGCATCTTAAGAAGACAGAACTCTTGGAATAATTCTTCCAACAGGCATCCTTTATTAAGAGAAAATGGTTGCAGGCGTTCTAGACAGGACTTGGGGTCCAAGCTCTCCCATTCAAGGTTTTAAGGGGTTCCCCAGTAGCCCCACCCAATCACCCCCTACTTCCAGCGACAGTCTCAGGCATTACACTCCCACCCTCTTTTCCTTACTGCCGGCTGGATGGAGACTTCAGAGAGGAGTATATGAAAGGTAATAGCCCCATTGTTATGGTTAGTCCTTTTGATGATACACACACCCAGTTCCCTTGAAGTGTACCGAAGGAAGTGAGGGCCATAAAGCCCCTTTGTTCACCCCCTTCCCTTCATCGTATGACAGAATCCAGAGAAGGCAGAAATGGGGTTTTTTATAATTGATAACTAGAGATGAAATATAATTGGATTCTGACACATTCATTTAGTGACCATCCGAATTTACAACAGCACTAAAAAAAAGTGACATGACCATTTTTCACACTTAGGATGGCTGCAACACCCCTGTTGTCACGTGGACAAAATTCAGATGTTCCTATTAGTGATGCTTGCAGTGTCCCCGGGGGCGGGGGAGGTTCTGTGATCTTCATCCAGAAGACATTGGCTGTCGTCTCCTGGTGGTTTCTGTCTGAAGAATGCCTCTCAACATGCCCTTTTGTTCCACCCAACCTTGGACAGCTTTGTCAGAGTGGATCGGGAAACCAAGAAAACACTTTTGAAAAGACAGTGGAGCATTTCTGCCCTCACCTCCTGGTGATCTTATCTGGAAGCTCACAGGGATGGTTTCTGAAGGTCCAAAACTGGTCACTGTAATCCCATGAGAGGCCATCTCCATTGGCCTGGAGGTGGTGTTTCAGAAAGCTCTGCAGATGGTTCAGAAATGAATGCCTCCTCCACTGGGCTCTTGGGATGCCAGGAAAGAGGGCACCCACGCCCTCCAGAATGAGAAGACATTTCTCCACCTCCCTAATCAGAAAAGAGGCCTTTATTCCAGAGGCTGGATCAAGACCATCTTGGTTTCCATGCAGGATTGATCCAGTCCAAGCAAATCACTCCTGCATGAACCTCCTTGCCAGCAGATGGCCAGCAGATGACCTCCCCTGGCTCATCTTTTCTATGGGAAGAAGCCTTGCATGATTTGATTGCAGGAGAATTTATCTCATGAGGCAAGGGGTCCTTGGTGCTCTCTGAGCTTGGTTGTTTCCTTGCAGATGTTTCATTACCCCAAATAGGCAACATCATCAGTGCTGAGAGAGCACCAAGGGGCTCCTCATTTCAGCCCTGAACTGCAAACCACCTCCTCTATGGATCTCATGACGTTGTAACTCTTCCAATATGGCTAGGTCAGTTACGTTCATCAGAAACGGCCTTCTCAGAAAAGATGAGCCTCAACATCCGGGGACGGATTGTCCTTGTTAACTCTTCCAACATTTCTGAGAAGGCCAGATGTTTCTGATGAACCCAGCCCGGGGTTAGGAGTCATCTTTCCTGATAAGAGTAAATAGTACAGGATGAGATACTGCTCTTTTCCAGTAATCGTGCTATTTCCTGGAACTGTTCATGAGGAAGACAGTCTTGAAAGACAACCCCCTCGTTGACGTTCTTCTGCAAAAGGAGTCTGGGGGTTCGTAGCTGTAGGGCCTTCCAATTTCTCCGCAGAAAGATCTCTCCGTGAACAGCATAAGCTACCTACAGGTGTTCTTTGGGTTTTGTGGTTCCAACTAGTTGTACATCACATTCATGTCCTTAGGGAGATAACAGTTGACAAAGTCCATGTAAACGCAACCATAACAAAAAGGAAGAGAAAGCACTGCAGTCAATAAAAGCAACAATTACCTGAATGTATTGTGAGATATTTATAGTTAGCACAGAACAGATGATCATATGAACTCCCACCTTAAATGAAAAGTAGATTATAGAGGTCTCCAGAGGAATCTTAACCACCACAACCTCCCCCTCCCCCTCCCCCTCCCCCCTCCCCCCTCCTCCTCCTCCTCCTCCTCCTCCTCCTCCTCCTCCTCTTCCTCCTCCTCCTCCTCCTCCTCCTCCTCCTCCTCCTCCTCCTCCTCCTCCTCCTCCTCCTCCTCCTCCTCCTCCTCCTCCTCCTCCTCCTCCTTCTTCTTCTTCTTCTTCTTCTTCTTCTTCTTCTTCTTCTTCTTCTTCTTCTTCTTCTTCTTCTTCTTCTTCTTCTCTTCCTCCTCCCCCCCCCCTGCATTTATATCTAAGGCCTGACATAGCATAGACAATAGCACCCATGGAAGGGGAGTTAAAATGAAGCCTCATCCCTTTTTACATGGACCACCTATGGCGCACATATCAAAAAAAGCGTGGCTTCCATCATGTGGTTGTGGGCCCCTGTGGAGAGGCCCCTGACCATGGAACAACCTGCTTTTCATCCAGGAAAGCCAGGGACTCAAAAAGATTCAAACAGATTTGGGTTTGTCTTCCTAAGCAGCTCTGGGAGCTGAAGCCTCAGAAAAGATGACCAGATCACGGCTGGGGAGATGAAGTGGGAATCCGAGTGAGATTGAATCAATGCCCATATTAGGGGTGATGCCCTGTCAATAAGTCTGGTGGAACTCTCTGCTGAGTAGAGTCACTCAGATTCATCCGAGCAAATCCCGACAAAGCGAATGAGGCAAGGTCTTGTGCAGTTAGCTGGGATGAGTTTGAACCTGTATCTCAAGAGGAAGTGGACAAGATCCTTGAGACCGTGAATCCAGCCACCTTCGCCTCCTGATGGGAAACCTCCAGGAACTGAGAGGTGATGGGATCGACTAGCGTCAACGTCTTTGGAGGAGGCTCTCTTTACTGAGAAATCTTTGCCAGACCCCAAAGTCTTGGACAATGTTTGGCCAACTTTCTTTTTAGAGAAAGTTGCTAAGAAGTTAGCTGAGTTATCCAGAGGGTCTTAGAAGAAACACCTACACCGGAAGCCCTTATGAACAGCAAAACACTGACATCCCCTAAACCATGGGTAGGCAACCTTGGCTCTTTTATGACTCGTGGACTTCAACTCCCAGAATTCCTGAGCCAACCATACTGAGGGGAAGAGAGAGGTTTCCAAGCTGAGCCATGCTGGCTCAGGAATTCTGGGAGTTGAAGTCCACGAGTCATAAAGCGGCCTAGGCCTAGGCCAGAAGTAGGCAACCTTGGCTTTTTGATGACTTGTGGACTTCAACTCCCAGAATTCCTGAGCCAGCCATGCTGAGGGGAAAGGGAGAGGTTTCCAAGCTGAGCCATGCCGGCTCAGGAATTCTGGGAGTTGAAGTCCACGAGTCATGAAGCAGCCTAGGCCTAGGCCAGAGGTAGGCAACCTTGGCTCTTTTATCACTCGTGGACTTCAACTCCTAGAATTCCTGAGCCAGCCATGCTGAGGGGAAAGGGAGAGGCTTCCAAGCTGAGCCAGGCCGGCTCAGGAATTCTGGGAGTTGAAGTCCACGCATCATAAAAGAGCCAAGGTTGCCTACCCCTGATCTAAACTCTGCTGATCGGAAACCAACCCACAAGCTTGGAGAACAAATCTTCACCCTCACCCTACACCCAAGCTACAGATATTGGCCACTATTGCAAGAAACAGATTATCCCAACTCGTGACCGTTTCCACTTCCATTCTTGGCTCATTTCTGTCCAGTTTAGTCTGGAGACAACATTAATCATGCTTCCTGATGACCTCAGCTAGATAGAACGGAGGTTGTGAACCTCTCTTGGTTCTCCTTGACCTCTCAGTGGCTTTCAAGACCACTTGTCACGGTTGCCTTGCCTAGGAAGTTTAGGAATGGGGACCCCAGTGTTGTGATGGTCCTCCTTCCTCTGACGATGACACCTAGTTGTATATCTCAACTCCAGGCCAACCAAGTGGTCTCTTGTCCCAGAGATGAAGCCGCCCTGCAATCTGCCAATCACGTTCAGCCTTCAGCTCTGCCTCCTTGCCACCCAGCACCCCTATTTGGGGTTGGGGTGGGGGTATCAAAAGTGTGCTTGGGAACGGTGTGCCTCTATTCTTGCCCCCCACATTTAAATCCCTACTTCCCCACCACTTTAGCCTAAAAAATGGGAGATTAGATAACCTTTATTGTCATTTTTTTTCCCCTGTGGACACAACGGCACCCATTAAAAATGAAATTTAGTTCCTTGCTCTTAAGTGTACACATATGTAACACATATTCCTTTCAGTGTTATCATAGCTTTGTGTACTTGCTCAGAAGGTCAATCATCTTTGAAGATCTCAGCCCTTCTATAACCGTCTCCAACCTTACGTAGGGACAGTCAGGTGTCTCTTTCGCACTCATTCCCGGGCCCTCTGCTTAGGGAGCAGGTGGGAGTCCTCCTCATCTGCGAACTGAGAAGTACAGTATAGTATCTACATTATACTTCTGAGCATGAGTGCATGTAGAAGGAGAGAGAGAAAAGATTCATCTCTATGGACAGTAGCAAAGGCGCTATGCCATAGTTTCATGTCCTACTACAGACAGGTGTCAGAGCTGCCCATCTGACGCCTGTACTTTGCATTTGCTAGCTGCCAGTCTGCCATGAATTATGGGGGGAGGGAACTGGGTGGGAGAGGGGGAAGGCTAAAGACAACTTATCACACCTTCTAGAGCAGGGGTCTTCAAACTTGGCCCTTTGGTGACTTGTGGACTTCAACTCCCAGAATTCCTCAGCCAGGCACGCTGGCTGAAGAATTCTGGGAGTTGAAGTCCACAAGCAGGAGTCTTCAAATTTGGCCCTTTGATGACTTGTGGACTTCAACTCCCAGAATTCCTCAGCCAGGCACGCTGGCTGAAGAATTCTGGGAGTTGAAGTCCACAAGCAGGAGTCTTCAAACTTGGCCCTTTGACGACTTGTGGACTTCAACACCCAGAATTCCTCAGCCAGGCACGCTGGCTGAAGAATTCTGGGAGTTGAAGTCCACAAGCAGGAATCTTCAAATTTGGCCCTTTGATGACTTGTGGACTTCAACTCCCAGAATTCCTCAGCCAGGCACGCTGGCTGAAGAATTCTGGGAGTTGAAGTCCACAAGCAGGAGTCTTCAAACTTGGCCCTTTGACGACTTGTGGACTTCAACTCCCAGAATTCCTCAGCCAGCGTGCCTGGCTGAGGACCTCTGGGAGTTGAAGTCCACAAGTCATCAAAGGGCCAAGTTTGAAGACTCCTGTTCTAGAGACACAACTTCCAGGTCATATAGCTAGGAAAGACATGCAGCTGCGCACCGCCTACTCTACAGTTGCTGAGATGGTTTCCAAAACATTTTATCTGAATATGATTGGACAACGAGGGATTAACGATGAGAAGGGACCAAGGGGTTTGAAAAGTTAACTGGGAAAGTTTGGCACGCAAATCTCAGTTCTGGCATTGCTATTTTGTAATCCACTTGGCCTTTAGTAAAGTAAACCTTTCACACGGAATGGAGTCGGGGATCTTTCTTGCTTAAGGGATCAAGTTGGGGCAGGACCGACACCAACTTTCTCCTGAACACTTAGAGAGTGTTTACAGACATTCCATGACATCATCTCTGTTCAGCAACGGGCCTGTAATCAACTTTTGCTCCACGTGCAAATCTCCCGGCAACGGAAAAATGACATCGGTAGGATGGAATGCATGTTGCAATAGGAAAAGCAGACTCTCTGGTCAAACGTCCTCCTATTTGGTGGGTTGCAAAACACCATTTGGCATCACTGCCAATTTTGGCAAAGAACGACATCTGGAAGGCCACCTTTGCCTTTGAACTCTTCTTTGGACCTGTCCGTCTTTTCCAGGCCCAGGCGGTAGAGTTGAAAATCTGCCATCCATGGAGGGATCTTCAGGATGTTGGCTGTTTGAGATACCCCTCCCCATTTGGCAGGTTCACTGCAAAGGCTTGGACCAGGGCGGTCTTCAAACTTGGTTCTTTGATGACTTGTGGACCAACTCCCAGAATTCCTGAGCCAAGCACGTGTAGACTTTATAGTAATAAAGATATAGACTTTAAGACTTGTGGACTTCAACTCCCAGAATTCCTCAGCCAGCGTGCCTGGCTGAGGAATTCTGGGAGTTGAAGTCCACGAGTCATCAAAGGGCCACATTTGAAGATCCCTGATATAGACCTTAAGAGGAATGGACTTCAACTCCCAGAATTCCTCAGCCAGCGTGCCTGGCTGAGGAATTCTGGGAGTTGAAGTCCACGAGTCATCAAAGGGCCACGTTTGAAGATCCCTGATATAGACCTTAAGAGGAGTGGACTTCAACTCCCAGAATTCCTCAGCCAGCGTGCCTGGCTGAGGAATTCTGGGAGTTGAAGTCCACGAGTCATCAAAGGGCCACGTTTGAAGATCCCTGATATAGACCTTAAGAGGAGTGGACTTCAACTCCCAGAATTCCTCAGCCAGCGTGAGTTGAAGTCCACAAGTCATCAAAGGGCCAAGTTGAAGGATCTGAAGGGTCCTCTCCTGGGAAGATGGTTGGGCTAGAAGACCACCAAGATTCCTATGGGCCCCACGGTTCTTCTGAGTTAATGAGTAACAAATTCAAGACTGGCCAAGGCCATCCTGGCACGGGAGATGCTAGCCGGAAGCTGGGCGAGCCCTGTGCCCATCCCTCTCTTACTTTACTCTGAGTCACTTCCAAAGAAAGTTGCCCGACTGATGACTGACCGGGGGAGAGGAATAGGATGGCCTCTCCAGGGGCTTTGCTGCCCTTCCCCTTCAACTCATCATGCCCAGCCAGAGGGGAGAGCAGGGCGGTAGGGACCGAGCGGCTGTCCATGGGGCTCCCCTAAGCTGGTGCGTCTGCCACCCCTGCTCATTTGGGCTGCCCCCAAAGCTTTGAAGACTGTATAATAGAGAATCAAAAGAGGGTGGGGAATGCTCCCCCCCATCCAGCAGACTGTGCCAGGATGGTGCAACTCCCCAGGCCTTCAGAGCAGAAGTGAAACTGACAGCTGTTGGGCAAGTGCCCCCCCTTCATTGGGAGGGGGAAGCAGCTCAAACCGGCAGTCAGAGGAAATGAGTAAAGGGGGGAAAAAAAGACCAAAAGCCCAATTCAGCATCCTGGAAAGGAGGAAATGCAAAGCAGGACTTTGCCACTCGGAGAAAAGGGCTTCGTCATCAAGTAAGAGGATGACGAATGCCTCCTCCTCCTCCTCCTCCTCCTCCTCCTCCTCCTCCTCCATCATCCCATCCTTCTCCTTCTAATCTTCCTCCCATCCTTCAACTTCTCCTCCTTCCACCCTTCTCCTTTTCATCTTCCTTCCATCCTTCTCCTTCTCATGTTCCTTCTCCTTCTCCTTCTCCTTCTCGTCTTCTTTCCACCCTTCTCCTTTTCATCGGTGGCTAAGCTGTTCTCCTCACATCACACTATTCAAGTAAAACTATTCAAGTAAAGAATGACACAGTTCAAAATTCTGTAGTGCTTTTACACAACTCAGTAGGGAGAATGCAAAAGACTTTGGAAATGTAGGTTAATCTTTCCCTTCCCTTCCCTTCCCTTCCCTTCCTTTCCCTTTCCTTCTTTCCTTTCCTTTCCTTTCCTTTCCTTTCCTTTCCTTCTTTCCTTCCCTTCCCTTTCCTTCCCTTCCCTTCCTTTCCCTTTCCTTCCTTTCCTTTCCCTTCCCTTCCTTTCCCTTTCCTTCTTTCCTTTCCTTTCCTTTCCTTCTTTCTTTTCCTTTCCTTTCCTTCTTTCCTTCCCTTCCCTTCCCTTCCCTTCCTTTCCTTTCCCTTTCCTTCTTTCCTTTCCTTTCCTTTCCTTTCCTTCCCTTTCCTTCTTTCCTTCCCTTCCCTTCCCTTCCTTTCCCTTCCCTTCCCTTCCTTTCCCTTTCCTTCTTTCCTTTCCTTTCCTTTCCTTTCCTTCCCTTTCCTTCTTTCCTTCCCTTCCCTTCCTTTCCCTTTCCTTCCTTTCCTTTCCCTTCCCTTCCTTTCCCTTTCCTTCTTTCCTTTCCTTTCCTTCTTTCTTTTCCTTTCCTTTCCTTCTTTCCTTCCCTTCCCTTCCCTTCCTTTCCTTTCCCTTTCCTTCTTTCCTTTCCTTTCCTTTCCTTCCCTTTCCTTCTTTCCTTCCCTTCCCTTCCCTTCCTTTCCCTTCCCTTCCCTTCCTTTCCCTTTCCTTCTTTCCTTTCCTTTCCTTTCCTTCTTTCTTTTCCTTTCCTTTCCTTCTTTCCTTCCCTTCCCTTCCCTTCCTTTCCCTTTCCTTCTTTCCTTTCCTTTCCTTTCCTTTCCTTTCCTTCTTTCCTTTCCTTTCCTTTCCTTTCCTTTCCTTCTTTCTTTTCCTTTCCTTTCCTTCTTTCCTTTCCTTTCCCTTTCCTTCTTTCCTTTCCTTTCCTTTCCTTTCCTTTACTTTCCTCTCTCCTTTTCTCTCTTCCCTCTGTCTTCTTTTCTGGCAAAAAAAGGAAGGGGAAACTCTGAAAGAAATGTCTCACTGAGAGATACAGGCAGAATTATTTTCAATGCATTTTAAGGCAGATTTATTTCCTTTGAGATGCTTAAGCCCCTCTTCAGCTTTGCACTTTTCTGCATTTTGCAAGGCTGCAGCAAAATGGCTCTGGAGAAAAGCCTGCATATAAATGCATATATTCATGGAAGCAATGCCCCAAACAGAGCTGATTTAGCAAACGGCTTTACACTTTGCAAATAGATGCACATGAGGTAAAATGATGAGTATCAGTATCTGCTTGGGGCTGAATGGGGAGATATCCAGGGCAGCCTCAAAGAAAGACTCTCACAGGCAGGCAGAGCTAATATTTGGCATTAATATCTATTTTTTTACTTCTCTGTAGTGGCTCCCTCCTTCTGGAACATCCTCCCTCCAGAAATTAAACTGGCCCCCCACTCTGACACTGTTCCGGAAGTCCCTGGGAATCCAGAGTCAGAAGGAGCCCTTTAAATGGCTGATGGGAGCGTGCCTTGTCACCAATTATTATTTTATTATTATTTATTATTTTTATTCCTTCCACTTCGTCTTTTGCGCAAGCCACCTAGAGTCGCAGTGCGTGAGTTGGTGGCTATGTAAATTTTCCAAAACAAACAAATAAATAGGTTTGCTCCTCTGAGTTGCAGGGAGACGGGCTTACATGGGCTGGAGTAAAGGCCACCTGAAGAGACTAGAAGCATCTGAAATGTGGATTTACAGGTGGCTCTTACGTAGAAGCTGGGTTGACAAGATCAGAAATGAGGAGGTGAAAAGCTGCCTGGGAAAGCCAAGGAAAATCATCAAAACAATTAAAAAACGAAAGTTAGAATATTTCAGACATGTGATGTGACACCCAGAAAAATATGGCATACTCCATTTAACCCTCCAGGGAAAGATGGAAGGCAAACGAGGTCCAGGCAGAAGAAGAACAACATCGTGGCTTCAAAATCTAAGGGACTGGCTTGGACAAAACTCAACAGCACTTTTTCGTGCGGCTGCTGATAAAAACAGGATCGCCAACGACTGATAATGGATAGGGCACAAGAAGAAGAAGAAGAAAACAAGGGGGGGGGGAGGAAGCTAGCCAAGAGGGGTGTCAAATAGTCTTGAGAGGGTGGTGACACCTCCGTGATCAAAATCCTACTCCTTTTGATGTGAGAGGCGTAAAAAGGGGTGCAGCTTTAATTGCTCAGTTGCATCAGCCCCCATCCTCGGAGCTCTTCTGATTTGCTTGCAAGTGACCTGGATTAACAGAGATCCTGGAATTCTGCCTGGGAACACAAGAAAGAGTCGGTCTCCACCATCTCTGGCGTGATTCTACTTGAGAATCTCAATTCTGATTAACTCTGCGAGCGTTGCCAGTTAAACATCAGACTCAAATTATGGCTATTATTATTATTATTATATAATAACAGACAACAAGAACGATAGTGATCTTTAACGTCAATTATCAAGTTCAACAGGATCCCCGGCATCGTTCATTTGTCTTCCTCCCCCTGTGATGCGTGCATCATCCTTCAACCTGCATTGGCTTTAGCAGGCGACGACGGGGCTGTGTGAAGTGAATGTGCCCCATTTTACAACCGTTCTTGCCACTGTTGTTAATTGAATCATTGCAGTTCTTAAGTGGTTAAGCGGACCTGGCCTCCCCCTTGACTTGGCTCATAAGAAGGTTACAAGAGGGGATATCACCTGACCCCAGGACGCTGTGACCCTCATAAATATGAATCAGTTGTCAAGAGTCTGAATTTGGATCACGTGATCAAATAACACGCACAAGAAGAGAGGAAGCATTTTTTTTAAAAAAATATATTTTATTGGTTTTATAGTTTTAACAAAAAGTATTTAAGACACACTGTGGTGTTTGGGTAAACAAAGATTCCAACATAAAATCACACAAAAACAGCTCAACTTAATACATTCGCTATCATCTCTCTATTTCCCTCAAATAACATAATAAATTTAATATATTTCATTTCTATCATAAATTTCTATTACTACTAAACCTGTTTTTAAAACTTCATCAATTTCAATTAGCATAATCAGATAATGTTTTACACCAACAGATTATCACTTCAAATATCTCTTCCAAATATATTCAAGCTCTTAATCTCTCTCATCCCTTTTTTTTTATCACCAATCTTATTTATTTCTTCTGAGAGGAAGCATTATTTGATGATCCAAATCCACTGACTTGGAAAGTTAGTTGGCAAAGGAAGAAAGCTAGAGTAAGACTGAAGAAAGCAGAAGCTTTGACCTGCTAGAGGGGATATTATATTAAATTAGATGTTTGAATATGGTTAAGAATAGACTACTAGAAATAGAAATATTAGCTGCTGAGGTGGTCCGAACTGGCTGAATCCCACCACTGGCTAGGGATGATATGATAGCAGTCTTCCAGTGCTGGAGGGGCTGTCACAGAGAGGAAGGGGTAGACCTATTCTTCAAAAGGCCCCAGGGCGGAATATGGAACTATAAAGTTTCACTTATTCTATGAGTAATGATTTTGTTTATAAACTTATGATGTTAAAGTTTGAAGAGAGTTAAGGGTTTTTATGATTTTGTTCATTGTATAACTAGTAAACTTAAATAGATTATGTTTAATATGTTTGCATAATCCTGTATTTTGAAGTTTAAGTAGTTCAGATAAAGTAGAAATAGTCTTATTGTATATAATATTAATGTTTTAATTTTGAGAGAGGAACTGCTCGGGCATTTCCCCTGGACCGCATCAAGAGGGAGGAGAAGAAGGTGAGAAGTAGGTAGGAAGGTGGAGGTGAAGGAGGAGAGGGGGTGAGTGAAGAAAAAGAGGGAAAGTTGGTTTGAGGTGGGATGCGGTTTGGGGGGAAATGGGCGGGCAAGACCGCATGTGGTGTGTATCAATTTGTTTTGTTTTTTATCTGAAGTATTTGTAAGATCGTTATGTATTGTAAAATTGAAAATAAAAATTTTTACAAAAAAAAAAAAAGCCCCAGGGCGGGACAAGACGCCCTGGATGGAAGCTCCTCACAAGGAGACCCAACCTGATCCTAAGGTCTTCCAGTCTCCGAGCACCCGGAGCACACAAAGGCTGGCCTAGCTGCATTTCCCTTTCCCAAACAAACAACAGTGAGGAAATCTTAGTAGATATCTTGAGAGCCTCTTTGATGTTGGGTGACTTCACAGGTTGGTCATGGCAGGAGCAGCAAAGGGTCACACCCTACATTCTTAGCCTTCCAGTCATGCCACAGAAACTTCAGAGGTGTATTTCTCTCTTCCTCCCCCCCCCCTTGCAACAAATTATACTTGTTTTTAGATTCTTTTGCCTCAGGGTCTTAATTAAACAGGCTGGTAAATTACATAGATACTCCTTCCTCGCTTCCTCCCCCACCTCTCCCACTCATCCGCCCTGATTTGGAAGGTCTCCCACAAATTCTTAGAACATCAGGTGCGCCAGAGGGAAGGGAGCAGGGCAGAGAGGCAGGAAAGGAGGTGGAAGATTAGAGGCTGGTTGCCTGGTTTTCATTTATTTTGCTGTCTAGGGTATGTCTTTGTGTTCTTTTCTTGCACGCCACTCCTCCCCCGGGATCCCCAGTTTTGCTCTGTTGGCCACCAAGAGTCCCTGTTGGTCATCTGTGCATGTGGCCCAGGACAGGCGTCTTGGTGAATCCCCCCAAGTGTTAAGAGCAGAAGGATGCTGTAGAAAGATATGTAAGATCTCAAGAGGCCTCCTCTGAACAGCACTAGCAATTGCACTTAGACCTATATACCGCTTCACAGTGCTTTACAGCCCTCTCTAAAAGGTCTACAGAGTCAGCCTCGGCCCCCCCCCCCAACCATCTGGGTCCTAATTTTATCGACCTCGGAAGGATGGGAAAGCTGAATCAACCTTGAACTGGTCAGGATTGAACTCTCAGCAGTGGGCAGAGTCAGACTGCAGTGCTGCATTCTCACCTCTGTGCCACCACGGCTCATCTATGCTAGATATAGATGATAGATAGATAGATAGGATAGATAGATAGATGACAGATAGATGATAGATAGATAGATAGATAGATGATAGATAGATAGATAATATAGATGATAAATAGACAAAAATAGATGATAGATAGATAGATATAGATAGATAGATATAGATAGATATAGATAGATAGATGATAGATAGATAGATGATAGATATAGATGATAAATAGACAAAAATAGATGATAGATAGATATAGATGATAGATATAGATAGATAGATATAGATGATAAATAGATAGACAAAAATAGATGATAGATAGATAGATATAGAGATGATAGATGATAGATATAGATAGATATAGATAGATAGATAGATAGATAGATATAGAGATGATAGATAGATGATAGATATCGATGATAGATAAATAGAGATATAGATGATAGAGATGAGATAGATAGATATAGAGATGATAGAGATGATAGATAGAGATAGAGATGATAGATGATACAGATGATAGACAGAGATAGCGATGATAGATAGATAGAGATAGATTTGATAGATCAGTGGTTCTCAACCTGTGGGTCGGGACACCATTTGGGGTCGAATGACCATTTCACGGGGGTCGCCAAACCATGCTGTCCGCCATTTTTTTCCCTTTTCCCTAGCTGTCCTACTCCCTCTTATTGGTGGCCACACCCACTTGGGGGTCACCACAACATGGGGAACTGTATTATGGGGTCACGGCATTAGAAAGGTTGAGGATCACTGTGATAGATAGATGATAGCAATAGCACTTAGACTATATACCGCTCCACAGTGCTTTACAGCCCGCTTTAAGCAGTTTACAGAGTCAGCCTGTTGCCCCCAATAATCTGGGTCCTCATTTTACCGACCTGGGAAGGATGGAAGGCTGAGTCGACCTTGAGCCGGTCAGGATCGAACTGCTGGCAATAAGCAGTGAGTCAGCCTGCAATGCGGCCTTCTGACCACTGCGCCACCAGGGCTGAATGAATCCAATCCATCTCCTCCATTGGGTGCTAGTGTTTGCTGATAGATCCAGGCTGAGCATACGATGACTGCAAGAGGGTATTTGGAACTTAGGGTTGAATGGGGCGGGGGACCTTGGTGGTCTCTGAGCTTGGTTGCACTGGTCATAGTATCCTAGGCCTGGAAGGGACCTTGGAGGTCTTCTAGTCCAACCCCCTATCCAAGGCAGAAGCCCTCATTCAGACAAATGGCTGCCCAATCTTGTCTTTGAAAAGCTCCAGCGATGGAGCACCCACAGCTTTGGGAGGGAGGCTGTTGAAGTCATTAATTGTTCCCACTGCTGGGAAATTCCTCCTGATTTCCAGGCTGGATCTTCCTTCCCGTGGGGAGCTTCCACCCGTTGCTGCTTGTCCTGCCCTCAGCTGCTTTGGACAGTAGGCCGAGGCCCTCTCCCCCTCCAGGGCCGGACGTCTGCTCTCGGCTCTCCCCGCAATCCACTCTGTCTGGTCACTTCCTTCGGCTCTTCTTCATAGAATTTGGCTTCCCGGCCCCTGGCCGTCTTCATGGCTCTCCCCTGCGCTCATTCTTTGGCCTCAGCATCTTTTCTTTCTTAATAATACTGACAATGTTACCTATTTGGGTAATAAAATGTCTGCAGGAAAACAACTAAGCTCAGAGAGATCAGCAGGTCTTTGTGCCATGAGAATTCTTGCAGGTTTTCTGCCATGCAGATCCTTGTCTTACAAACATTAGCTTAGCAACTGTTTGAAGTTACAATGACACTGGAAAAGGTGACTTACGGCTGGTCCTTGCCCTTACGGCGGTTGCGGCGTCCCCACAGTCAGGTAATCAAAGGCAGGACAAGATGCAACAGGTGGAAACTAATAAAAGAAAGACCTAGCTGAGAACGAAGGAGAAAATTTCCTGACCGTGAGGACAATTTATTTTATTTATTTTATTTTTAAAATTTATAAGCCGCCCCACTCCCGGAGGACTCTGGGCGGCTAACAATAAAAAACACATAAAACATAACAAAACAAACAATACAATAACATTCATCCAGGGGTCAGGTTTTATAAACCCCAGGCCTGCCGGAAAAGCCAGGTCTTAAGTAGCTTACGGAAGACCAACAGGGCGGGAGCGGTCCTAATCTCCGGGGGGAGCTGGTTCCAAAGCGTGGGCGCCATTACAGAGAAGGCCCTCCTCCGCGGCCCCGCCAAATGGCACTGCTTGGCCGACGGGACCTGAAGGAGGCCCAGCCTGTGGGATCTAACCGGACGTAGGGAACTATGAGGTAGTAGGCAGTCTCGCAAATAGCCTGGCCCTGAGCCACATAGGGCTTTAAAGGTAATGACCATCACCTTGAATTGGACCCGGAGACCAATAGGCAACCAGTGCAGCTCACGGAGGATAGGTGTAACGTGGGTGTATCGAGGAGCACCCACTATCACTCACGCGGCTGCATTCTGGACCAACTGTAGTCTCCGAATACTTTTCAAGGGTAGCCCCATGTAGAGCAGTGGAAGGGCTTGCCACCAGAAATTGTGGGTGCCCCATCGCTGGAGGCTTTTAAGAAGAGACTGGATGGCCATTTGTCCAGAATCGAGTCTCCTGCTTGAGCAGGGGGTTGGGCTAGAAGACAAATTTTGGTCACCGTACTACAAAAAAGATGTTGAGACCTTGGAAACAACAACTAAGATGATCCAAGGCCTGGAGGCTAAAACATATGAAGAATGGCTGCGGGACTTGGGTTTGGCTAGTCTAAAGAAAAGAAGAAACAGGGGAGACATGATAGCAGTCTTCCAATATTTGAGGGGCTGCCCCAAAGAAGAGGGGGTCAAATTATTCTCCAAAGGACCAGTGGGCAGGACAAGAAACAATGGATGGAAACTGACCAAAGAGAGAAGCAGCCTGGAACTAAGGAGAAACTTCCCGACAGTGAGAATAATTAACCAGTGGAATAACCTGCCTCCAGAAGTGGTGAATGCTCCAACACTGGAGGTTTTTAAGAAGAGACTGGACAGCCATTTGTCTGAAATGGTGTAGGGTTTCCTGCCTGAGCAGGGGGTTGGACTAGATGACCTCCAAGGTCCCTTCCAACTTTATTATTATTATTATTAGGACTGAAAGCATATGCTGACAGGCTTTAATTGTGGCATAAATCAGCTCCACTGGCCTCTTTTTCTCCTCTGTTCTCAGGAAGTTCCCTTCATCTGATCTCCAACCCAGACTCCAGGTTGTCTTTAGCAGTCCTGGGTTCAGGTTATCTTCCTTGTCCTATCCCAGTTTGGGCTGAGGGTGCAGGATGTCTAAGAAGAGACTGGGCAGCCATTTGTCTGAAAGGGAGAGGGTTTCCTGCCTGAGCAGGGGGTTGGACTAGATGACCTCCAAGGTCCCTTCCAACTTTATTATTATTATTATTATTATGGATCATCGCACAGTCAGCAAGATGTTCAGACTGGATTTGGCATTTTGTCTACCTATCGATCCTTACCCAGGACCTGGGATAGGCAGATGTGGATGTTTGATGGTATTACAGATATCGTCGCAGGATGGAAGCAGTTCCTAGTAAGGCCGCCTTTTGCAATTGACTAATAGCGAATTTGTCAATGCCAATGGTGTTCAAATGGTGCTCCAATTGTTTTGGGATTGCACCCAAGGAGCCTATCACTATTGGTACTACCCTTGCTTGCTTTTGCCACAGTCTTTCTATTTCTAGGTCTTTGTATTTTGTTATCTTCTCCAGTTCTTTCTCTTCTATTCTGCTGTCTCCAGGCACTGCCACGTCCACTATCCAGACTTTTTTGTCTTTCTTATCGACAATTGTTAAGTCTGGGGTGTTATGTTGCAGGTGCTTGTCTGTTTGAATTCTGAAGTCCCAGAGCAGTGTAATTTTATCATTTTCTATGACTTTCTCTATTTTATGATCCCACCAGTTTTTGCTTACAGGCAAATGATATTTTTTGCAGATCTTCCAATGCACCATTGTTGCTACTTTGTCATGCCGCTGCTTGTAGTCAGTCTGTGCAATCTTCTTGCAACAGCTTACCAGGTAGTCCACTGTTTCTTCAGCTTCTTTGCATAGGCGGCACTTACTGTCTGTTGCTGTCTTCTCAATATTATTATTATTATTATTATTATTATTATTATTATTATTATTATTATTATTATTATTATTATTATTGTTTCATGGGCACTCCATCACTGGAGGTTTTTAAGAAGAGACTAGACAGCCACATCCCTGAGACAGTATAGGTTCTCCTGCTTGAGCAGGGGGCTGGACTAGAAGATCTCCAAGGTCCCTTCCAGCTCTGTTCTGTTCCGTTCTGTCCCTTGCAACTCAGTTGTTTATTCTGTTATATCTCTGTGCGTTTAAGGCAGGGGTCCCCAACCCCTGGGCCGTGGCCTGGCATCGGGCTGCAGCATGCCAGCAACTGGTCTGCACAAACAAGCAAAGCCCCATCTGTGGGATGCAGGCTGCATACAAAACCACGCACTCTCTGGTCCGTGGAAAAACCTCTCTCCATGGTGCCCAAAAGGGTTGGGGGCCTTTGCTTTAAGGAACAGCTTCGGCACCAGTTCATGGGAAAATGTCGGGTCCTTGGAAAGGGACTGCACAACATCGCTCCTTCCACGGTGAGAATCTGCTGTTCTTTCGTTCCTCAGCCCCTCCTGCGGCAGACGCAAAACCAGCCACCCTGCCCGGAAGCAGTCGGGAGACCCACAACTTGAGGAGGGGCTTGGGAAACTGAGTCAAGCCAATGCATGCGCCAGGGAGGAGGGGGCTGAGACATGGCAGGGGAACCTCAAGATTGAGGCGAGGTCCGATGCTCGGGGCCTGGTGTGGAAATGCTCGTGGGATGCTAATCTCTCGCCATCTCTCCCCCCCTCCCCCCGGAAGGTGAGTCTTGGCACGGCTGCTGAGCCTCATCACCTGGATGCCGGGAGGAGAAGCAAGTTTATTTGGAAGCAAAACTTGAATTTTCTCATTCTCTTCCTTTTTGGCCTCCTCGCCAGGCTGCCTTTCCCAAGGCTGGGGAGCCCTCTTCGAAAGCGCTCTGTTTTAACCATTTAAGAGTCCAACATTCCCCCCCTTTAGAAGCAGCACCACCGGACTGGTCCTGCCTGGTAGGAGATGGCCAGCCGGACACTCCCCTACGAAGAAGGGATCGGAGACCTCAGCCAGAGTCGCTCTCTGAGTCCAGAATTTGGGGGTCCGATAAGCCGTCCCCTGCCAGCAGCCACTTCGGGGGCAGCGGAAATATACTTGATGTGTAAAATGCAATGAATGACGTCACTGAACAAATCATTTAATGAACATCGGTTGGTCTAAGACAGCGTTTCTCAACCTTGACCATTTTAAGGCATGTGGACGTCAACTCCCAGAATTCCACAGCCAGCAATGCTGGCTGTGGAATTCTGGGAGTTGAAGTCCACATGCCTTAAAATGGTCAAGGTTGAGAAACACTGGCCTAAGAAGCCAGTCAGAGGGAACTCTTCAAAGAGAACATGCACGTCTGCCCAAAGTGGGGGTGGCCTTCAGATTAGTGCATGTGTATGTGTGTGTGCGTGTGTGTGTGTGTGTGTGTGTGTGTGTGTGTGTTTACACCAGGGGTAGGCAACCTTGGCTCTGTTATGACTTCTGGACTTCAACTTCCAGAATTCCTGAGCCAGCCATGCTGAGGGGAAAGGGAGAGGTTTCCAATCTGAGCCAGGCTGGCTCAGGAATTCTGGGAGTTGAAGTCCACAAGTCATAAAGCGGCCTAGGCCAGGGATAGGCCACCTTGGCTCTTTTATGACTGGTGAACTTCAACTCCCAGAATTCCTGAGCCAGCCATGCTGAGGGGAAAAGGAAAGGTTTCCACTCTGAGCCAGGCTGGCTCAGGAATTCTGGGAGTTGAAGTCCACGAGTCATAAAACGGCCTAGGCCTAGGCCAGGGGTAGGCCACCTTGGCTCTTTTATGACTGGTGGACTTCAACTCCCAGAATTCCTGAGGCAGCCATACTGAGGGGAAAGGGAGAGGTTTCCAATCTGAGCCAGGCTGGCTCTGGAATTCTGGGAGTTGAAGTCCACGAGTCATAAAGCGGCCTAGGCCCTAGGTCAGGGGTAGGCAACCTTGGCTCTTTATAAGGTGACCAACCGTCCTCCTTTAGGGAGGACAGACCTTCTTTTGTAAGTTCTGTCCTCTCTCGAAAAGTGTCCTCCTACATGTCCTCCTTTTCGATATTTGAAGACTAATCTGTAAATCTCCGTATTCGATAGATGTCGATCCAATCTGTTGCGTGTGATGTGACTATTTGTATTTGAAACGACGATTCGTCAAGGCTCGGTACTATGTGGCGCGACGCAATTATGAGACGCATGCGCTCCACACAGGAGAATTGTTTTGAGAGAGTGCGCCGTGCGCAAACTGCGCCACACGCAAGGGGCTTTGTTTACTTCTTACCGAAACACGACATGGCGCACACGCATGCATTAGACTCACTTTTTTTTCTTCAGTTTATTTGTGTCCTCCTTCTCATTGTAAAAAAGTTGGTCACCTTATCTTTTATGACTTGTGGACCTCAACTCCCAGCATTCATGAGCCAGCCATGCTGAGGGGAAATGGAGAGGTTTCCAAGCTGAGCCATGGTGGCTCAGGAATTCTGGGAGTTGAAGTCCACCAGTCTTGAAGGGGCCATAGTTCCTCCATGCTGGCTCAGGAATTCTGGGAGTTGAAGTCCACGAGTCATAAAAGAGCCAAGGTTGCCTACCCCTGATTTACACAGACACACACACACACACACACACACACACACACACACACACACACAAACACAGGTAGGACCTGTGTTGAGGCCAAAATTTCCATTGCGAAGAAAGTCAGTTGTTAAGTGAGTTTTGCCCCGTTTTACGACGTTTCTTGCCACAGTTGTTAAGTGAATCACTGTGGTTGTTAAGTGAGTCACCCAGTCGGAAAATGAATCTGGCTTCCCTACAGACTTCGCTTGTCAGAAGGTCATGTGACACCCCCGGGACACACTGCGACCGTCATAAATACGAGTCGGTTGCCAAGAGTCTGAATTTTGATCACGTGACCAAAAAGGGATGCTGCAACGGTCATAAGTGTGAAACACAGTCCCTTTTTTCAGTGCCAGTGTAACTTCAGTCACTAAATGAACTGGAGTAAGTCCAAGGCTTATTTCTTAATGAATAGCACTGCAGGGTCTAAAAGATAAAATTACTCAGCGGAGTTGAAAATCCAGAAAATCCGTCTCCTTCGCCGTGTGTTTCGCACTTCAAAAGGCTTCTCTGCCTGAACAGAAAACTCCTAAAGCTTTTCAGGGACTGAGGAATAATTCCTCAGCCGTGCTCTCCTGGTTCTAAGAGGACCCCGAAGGCAACTTCCAGATCAAAAACACAAAAACGCAATCACATCATTAGATTTTTTTTTTTAAAAAAAATTGTGTCATGCCAATTAAGGAATTAAAAGAGCAAGGATGAAAGATGGGGACAGAGCCATCCAGGCAGCGCATTTCATTCAGGAGATTAAAACTTTCAGTTTGGTCTTTTTGAAGAATAGAACAGAACAGAACAGAATAGAATAGAAATATAGAATAGAAATAAGAATAGAAATAAGAATAGAATAGAATAGAAATATAGAATAGAATAGAAATATAGAACAGAATAGAATAAGTGAAATTTTCCTCCAATGGGATTTTCCCATGTATTTTACCAGGAAACATAGATACGGCATCTGAGAAAAGTCAATGCCCCCGTAACCATAGCCAAGCACTCCGAATGTGTTGGCAATGTCCATTTTGCTCTATGAGTTCATGGTGGCCTAACCCTAACCTTAAGTGGAATTTTCCTCCAATGGGATTTTCCCATGTATTTTCCCAGGAAACATAGATAGGGCAGCCTAGAAAAGTCAGTGCCCTCCTAACCATACCCATTCACTCCGAATTTGTTGGCGATGTCCATTTTGCAATATGAGTTCATGATGACCTAACCCTAACCCTAAATGGAATTTTTCCTCCAATGGGATTTTCCCATGGATTTTACCAGGAAATATAGATAGGGCAGCCTAGAAAAGTCAGTGCCCCCCTAACCATACCCAAGCACTCGGAATGTGTTGGCAATGTCCATTTTGCTCTATGAGTTCATGGTGGCCTAACCCTAACCTTAAGTGGAATTTTCCTCCAATGGGATTTTCCCATGTATTTTACCAGGAAACATAGATAGGGCAGCCTAGAAACGTCAGTGCCCTCCTAACCATACCCATTCACTCCGAATTTGTTGGCGATGTCCATTTTGCAATATGAGTTCATGATGACCTAACCCTAACCCTAAATGGAATTTTTCCTCCAATGGGATTTTCCCATGTATTTTACCAGGAAATATAGATAGGGCAGCCTAGAAAAGTCAGTGCCCCCCTAACCATACCCAAGCACTCCGAATGTGTTGGCAATGTCCATTTTGCTCTATGAGTTCATGGTGGCCTAACCCTAACCTTAAGTGGAATTTTCCTCCAATGGGATTTTCCCATGTATTTTACCAGGAAACATAGATAGGGCAGCCTAGAAAAGTCAGTGCCCTCCTAACCATACCCATTCACTCCGAATTTGTTGGCGATGTCCATTTTGCAATATGAGTTCATGATGACCTAACCCTAACCCTAAGTGGAATTTTTCCTCCAATGGGATTTTCCCATGTATTTTAGCAGGAAATATAGATAGGTCAGCCTAGAAAGGTCAGTGCCCCCCTAACCATACCCAAGCACTCCAAATTTGTTGGCAATGTCCATTTTGCTCTATGAGTTCATGGTGACCTAAACCTAACCCTAAGTGGAATTTCCCTCCAATGGGATTTTCCCATGTATTTTTCCAGGAAACATAGATAGGGCAGGCTAGAAAAGTCAGTGCCCTCTTAACCATAGCCAAGCGTTCCGAGTTTGTTGGCGATGTCCATTTTACAATATGAGTTCATGATGACCTAACCCTAACCCTAAGTGGAATTTTCCTCCAATGGGATTTTCCCATGTATTTTACCAGGAAACCTAGATACGGCAGCCTGGAAAAGTCAGTGCCCTCCTAACCATACCCATTCACTCCGAATTTGTTGGCGATGTCCATTTTGCAATATGAGTTCATGATGACCTAACCCTAACCTTAAGTGGAATTTTCCTCCAATGGGATTTTCCCATGTATTTTTCCAGGAAACCTAGATACGGCAGCCTAGAAAAGTCAGTGCCCTCCTAACCATAGCCAAGCGTTCCGAGTTTGTTGGCGATGTCCATTTTGCAATATGAGTTCATGATGACCTAACCCTAACCTTAAGTGGAATTTTCCTCCAATGGGATTTTCCCATGTATTTTACCAGGAAACATAGATAGGTCAGCCTAGAAAAGTCAGTGCCCTCCTAACCATACACAAGCACTCTGAATTTGTTGGCGATGTCCATTTTGCTCTATGAGTTCATGGTGACCTAACCTAACCCTAAGTGGAATTTTCCTCCAATGGGATTTTCCCATGTATTTTACCAGGAAACCTAGATACGGCAGCCTGGAAAAGTCAGTGCCCTCCTAACCATACACAAGCACTCTGAATTTGTTGGCGATGTCCATTTTGCTCTATGAGTTCATGGTGACCTAACCCTA
The DNA here is from genome assembly GCA_039797435.1 of Crotalus adamanteus. Lineage (NCBI taxonomy): Eukaryota > Metazoa > Chordata > Lepidosauria > Squamata > Viperidae > Crotalus > Crotalus adamanteus. Next base: position 989,388 of record CM077924.1, read on the forward strand.
ACCCTAAGTGGAATTTTCCTCCAATGGGATTTTCCCATGTATTTTACCAGGAAACCTAGATACGGCAGCCTAGAAAAGTCAGTGCCCTCCTAACCATACCCATTCACTCCGAATTTGTTGGCGATGTCCATTTTGCAATATGAGTTCATGATGACCTAACCCTAACCTTAAGTGGAATTTTCCTCCAATGGGATTTTCCCATGTATTTTACCAGGAAACATAGATAGGTCAGCCTAGAAAAGTCAGTGCCCTCCTAACCATAGCCAAGCGTTCCGAGTTTGTTGGCGATGTCCATTTTACAATATGAGTTCATGATGACCTAACCCTAACCCTAAGTGGAATTTTCCTCCAATGGGATTTTCCCATGTATTTTACCAGGAAACCTAGATAGGTCAGCCTAGAAAAGTCAGTGCCCTCCTAACCATACACAAGCACTCTGAATTTGTTGGCGATGTCCATTTTGCTCTATGAGTTCATGGTGACCTAACCCTAACCCTAAGTGGAATTTTCCTCCAATGGGATTTTCCCATGTATTTTACCAGGAAATATAGATAGGGCAGCCTAGAAAAGTCAGTGCCCACCTAACCATACCCAAGCACTCCAAATTTGTTGGCAATGTCCATTTTGCTCTATGAGTTCATGGTGACCTAACCCTAACCCTAAGTGGAATTTCCCTCCAATGGGATTTTCCCATGTATTTTTCCAGGAAACATAGATAGGGCAGGCTAGAAAAGTCAGTGCCCTCTTAACCATAGCCAAGCGTTCCGAGTTTGTTGGCGATGTCCATTTTACAATATGAGTTCATGATGACCTAACCCTAACCCTAAGTGGAATTTTCCTCCAATGGGATTTTCCCATGTATTTTACCAGGAAACCTAGATACGGCAGCCTGGAAAAGTCAGTGCCCTCCTAACCATACCCATTCACTCCGAATTTGTTGGCGATGTCCATTTTGCAATATGAGTTCATGATGACCTAACCCTAACCTTAAGTGGAATTTTCCTCCAATGGGATTTTCCGATGCATTTTACCAGGAAACATAGATAGGTCAGCCTAGAAAAGTCAGTGCCCTCCTAACCATAGCCAAGCGTTCCGAGTTTGTTGGCGATGTCCATTTTACAATATGAGTTCATGATGACCTAACCCTAACCCTAAGTGGAATTTTCCTCCAATGGGATTTTCCCATGTATTTTTCCAGGAAACCTAGATACGGCAGCCTAGAAAAGTCAGTGCCCTCCTAACCATACCCATTCAGTCCGAATTTGTTGGTGATGTCCATTTTGCAATATGAGTTCATGATGACCTAACCCTAACCTTAAGTGGAATTTTCCTCCAATGGGATTTTCCCATGTATTTTACCAGGAAACATAGATAGGTCAGCCTAGAAAAGTCAGTGCCCTCCTAACCATACACAAGCACTCTGAATTTGTTGGCGATGTCCATTTTGCTCTATGAGTTCATGGTGACCTAACCCTAACCCTAAGTGGAATTTCCCTCCAATGGGATTTTCCCATGTATTTTTCCAGGAAACATAGATAGGGCAGCCTAGAAAAGTCAGTGCCCTCTTAACCATAGCCAAGCGTTCCGAGTCTGTTGGCGATGTCCATTTTGCAATATGAGTTCATGATGACCTAACCCTAACCTTAAGTGGAATTTTCCTCCAATGGGATTTTCCCATGTATTTTACCAGGAAACATAGATAGGTCAGCCTAGAAAAGTCAGTGCCCTCCTAACCATAGCCAAGCGTTCCGAGTTTGTTGGCGATGTCCATTTTACAATATGAGTTCATGATGACCTAACCCTAACCCTAAGTGGAATTTTCCTCCAATGGGATTTTCCCATGTATTTTACCAGGAAACATAGATAGGTCAGCCTAGAAAAGTCAGTGCCCTCCTAACCATACACAAGCACTCTGAATTTGTTGGCGATGTCCATTTTGCTCTATGAGTTCATGGTGACCTAACCCTAACCCTAAGTGGAATTTTCCTCCAATGGGATTTTCCCATGTATTTTACCAGGAAATATAGATAGGGCAGCCTAGAAAAGTCAGTGCCCACCTAACCATACCCAAGCACTCCAAATTTGTTGGCAATGTCCATTTTGCTCTATGAGTTCATGGTGACCTAACCCTAACCCTAAGTGGAATTTCCCTCCAATGGGATTTTCCCATGTATTTTTCCAGGAAACATAGATAGGGCAGGCTAGAAAAGTCAGTGCCCTCTTAACCATAGCCAAGCGTTCCGAGTTTGTTGGCGATGTCCATTTTACAATATGAGTTCATGATGACCTAACCCTAACCCTAAGTGGAATTTTCCTCCAATGGGATTTTCCCATGTATTTTACCAGAAAACCTAGATACGGCAGCCTAGAAAAGTCAGTGCCCTCCTAACCATACCCATTCACTCCGAATTTGTTGGCGATGTCCATTTTGCAATATGAGTTCATGATGACCTAACCCTAACCTTAAGTGGAATTTTCCTCCAATGGAATTTTCCCATGTATTTTACCAGGAAACATAGATAGGTCAGCCTAGAAAAGTCAGTGCCCTCCTAACCATAGCCAAGCGTTCCGAGTTTGTTGGCGATGTCCATTTTACAATATGAGTTCATGATGACCTAACCCTAACCCTAAGTGGAATTTTCCTCCAATGGGATTTTCCCATGTATTTTACCAGGAAACCTAGATAGGTCAGCCTAGAAAAGTCAGTGCCCTCCTAACCATACACAAGCACTCTGAATTTGTTGGCGATGTCCATTTTGCTCTATGAGTTCATGGTGACCTAACCCTAACCCTAAGTGGAATTTTCCTCCAATGGGATTTTCCCATGTATTTTAACAGGAAACATAGATAGGTCAGCCTAGAAAAGTCAGTGCCCTCCTAACCATAGCCAAGCGTTCCAGGTTTGTTGGCGATGTCCATTTTGCTCTATGAGTTCATGGTGACCTAACCCTAACCCTAAGTGGAATTTTCCTCCAATGGGATTTTCCCATGTATTTTACCAGGAAACATAGATAGGTCAGCCTAGAAAAGTCAGTGCCCTCCTAACCATAGCCAAGCGTTCCGAGTTTGTTGGCGATGTCCATTTTACAATATGAGTTCATGATGACCTAACCCTAACCCTAAGTGGAATTTTCCTCCAATGGGATTTTCCCATGTATTTTACCAGGAAACATAGATAGGTCAGCCTAGAAAAGTCAGTGCCCTCCTAACCATACCCATTCACTCCGAATTTGTTGGCGATGTCCATTTTGCAATATGAGTTCATGATGACCTAACCCTAACCTTAAGTGGAATTTTCCTCCAATGGGATTTTCCCATGTATTTTACCAGGAAACATAGATAGGTCAGCCTAGAAAAGTCAGTGCCCTCCTAACCATAGCCAAGCGTTCCGAGTTTGTTGGCGATGTCCATTTTACAATATGAGTTCATGATGACCTAACCCTAACCCTAAGTGGAATTTTCCTCCAATGGGATTTTCCCATGTATTTTTCCAGGAAACCTAGATACGGCAGCCTAGAAAAGTCAGTGCCCTCCTAACCATACACATTCAGTCCGAATTTGTTGGTGATGTCCATTTTGCAATATGAGTTCATGATGACCTAACCCTAACCTTAAGTGGAATTTTCCTCCAATGGGATTTTCCCATGTATTTTACCAGGAAACATAGATAGGTCAGCCTAGAAAAGTCAGTGCCCTCCTAACCATACACAAGCACTCTGAATTTGTTGGCGATGTCCATTTTGCTCTATGAGTTCATGGTGACCTAACCCTAACCCTAAGTGGAATTTCCCTCCAATGGGATTTTCCCATGTATTTTTCCAGGAAACATAGATAGGGCAGGCTAGAAAAGTCAGTGCCCTCTTAACCATAGCCAAGCGTTCCGAGTTTGTTGGCGATGTCCATTTTACAATATGAGTTCATGATGACCTAACCCTAACCCTAAGTGGAATTTTCCTCCAATGGGATTTTCCCATGTATTTTACCAGGAAACCTAGATACGGCAGCCTGGAAAAGTCAGTGCCCTCCTAACCATACACAAGCACTCTGAATTTGTTGGCGATGTCCATTTTGCTCTATGAGTTCATGGTGACCTAACCCTAACCCTAAGTGGAATTTTCCTCCAATGGGATTTTCCCATGTATTTTACCAGGAAACATAGATAGGTCAGCCTAGAAAAATCAGTGCCCTCCTAACCATAGCCAAGCGTTCCAGGTTTGTTGGCGATGTCCATTTTGCTCTATGAGTTCATGGTGACCTAACCCTAACCCTAAGTGGAATTTTCCTCCAATGGGATTTTCCCATGTATTTTACCAGGAAACATAGATAGGTCAGCCTAGAAAAGTCAGTGCCCTCCTAACCATAGCCAAGCGTTCCGAGTTTGTTGGCGATGTCCATTTTACAATATGAGTTCATGATGACCTAACCCTAACCTTAAGTGGAATTTTCCTCCAATGGGATTTTCCCATGTATTTTACCAGGAAACATAGATAGGTCAGCCTAGAAAAGTCAGTGCCCTCCTAACCATAGCCAAGCGTTCCGAGTTTGTTGGCGATGTCCATTTTACAATATGAGTTCATGATGACCTAACCCTAACCCTAAGTGGAATTTTCCTCCAATGGGATTTTCCCATGTATTTTACCAGGAAACCTAGATAGGTCAGCCTAGAAAAGTCAGTGCCCTCCTAACCATACACAAGCACTCTGAATTTGTTGGCGATGTCCATTTTGCTCTATGAGTTCATGGTGACCTAACCCTAACCCTAAGTGGAATTTTCCTCCAATGGGATTTTCCCATGTATTTTACCAGGAAATATAGATAGGGCAGCCTAGAAAAGTCAGTGCCCACCTAACCATACCCAAGCACTCCAAATTTGTTGGCAATGTCCATTTTGCTCTATGAGTTCATGGTGACCTAACCCTAACCCTAAGTGGAATTTCCCACCAATGGGATTTTCCCATGTATTTTTCCAGGAAACATAGATAGGGCAGGCTAGAAAAGTCAGTGCCCTCTTAACCATAGCCAAGCGTTCCGAGTTTGTTGGCGATGTCCATTTTACAATATGAGTTCATGATGACCTAACCCTAACCCTAAGTGGAATTTTCCTCCAATGGGATTTTCCCATGTATTTTACCAGGAAACCTAGATACGGCAGCCTGGAAAAGTCAGTGCCCTCCTAACCATACCCATTCACTCCGAATTTGTTGGCGATGTCCATTTTGCAATATGAGTTCATGATGACCTAACCCTAACCTTAAGTGGAATTTTCCTCCAATGGGATTTTCCCATGTATTTTACCAGGAAACATAGATAGGTCAGCCTAGAAAAGTCAGTGCCCTCCTAACCATAGCCAAGCGTTCCAAGTTTGTTGGCGATGTCCATTTTACAATATGAGTTCATGATGACCTAACCCTAACCCTAAGTGGAATTTTCCTCCAATGGGATTTTCCCATGTATTTTTCCAGGAAACCTAGATACGGCAGCCTAGAAAAGTCAGTGCCCTCCTAACCATACCCATTCAGTCCGAATTTGTTGGTGATGTCCATTTTGCAATATGAGTTCATGATGACCTAACCCTAACCTTAAGTGGAATTTTCCTCCAATGGGATTTTCCCATGTATTTTACCAGGAAACATAGATAGGTCAGCCTAGAAAAGTCAGTGCCCTCCTAACCATACACAAGCACTCTGAATTTGTTGGCGATGTCCATTTTGCTCTATGAGTTCATGGTGACCTAACCCTAACCCTAAGTGGAATTTTCCTCCAATGGGATTTTCCCATGTATTTTACCAGGAAACATAGATAGGTCAGCCTAGAAAAGTCAGTGCCCTCCTAACCATAGCCAAGCGTTCCGAGTTTGTTGGCGATGTCCATTTTACAATATGAGTTCATGATGACCTAACCCTAACCCTAAGTGGAATTTTCCTCCAATGGGATTTTCCCATGTATTTTACCAGGAAACCTAGATACGGCAGCCTAGAAAAGTCAGTGCCCTCCTAACCATACCCATTCACTCCGAATTTGTTGGCGATGTCCATTTTGCAATATGAGTTCATGATGACCTAACCCTAACCTTAAGTGGAATTTTCCTCCAATGGGATTTTCCCATGTATTTTACCAGGAAACCTAGATACGGCAGCCTGGAAAAGTCAGTGCCCTCCTAACCATACCCATTCACTCCGAATTTGTTGGCGATGTCCATTTTGCAATATGAGTTCATGATGACCTAACCCTAACCTTAAGTGGAATTTTCCTCCAATGGGATTTTCCCATGTATTTTACCAGGAAACATAGATAGGTCAGCCTAGAAAAGTCAGTGCCCTCCTAACCATAGCCAAGCGTTCCGAGTTTGTTGGCGATGTCCATTTTACAATATGAGTTCATGATGACCTAACCCTAACCCTAAGTGGAATTTTCCTCCAGTGGGATTTTCCCATGTATTTTTCCAGGAAACCTAGATACGGCAGCCTAGAAAAGTCAGTGCCCTCCTAACCATACCCATTCAGTCCGAATTTGTTGGTGATGTCCATTTTGCAATATGAGTTCATGATGACCTAACCCTAACCTTAAGTGGAATTTTCCTCCAATGGGATTTTCCCATGTATTTTACCAGGAAACATAGATAGGTCAGCCTAGAAAAGTCAGTGCCCTCCTAACCATACACAAGCACTCTGAATTTGTTGGCGATGTCCATTTTGCTCTATGAGTTCATGGTGACCTAACCCTAACCCTAAGTGGAATTTTCCTCCAATGGGATTTTCCCATGTATTTTACCAGGAAACATAGATAGGTCAGCCTAGAAAAGTCAGTGCCCTCCTAACCATAGCCAAGCGTTCCAAGTTTGTTGGCGATGTCCATTTTACAATATGAGTTCATGATGACCTAACCCTAACCCTAAGTGGAATTTTCCTCCAATGGGATTTTCCCATGTATTTTACCAGGAAACCTAGATACGGCAGCCTAGAAAAGTCAGTGCCCTCCTAACCATACCCATTCACTCCGAATTTGTTGGCGATGTCCATTTTGCAATATGAGTTCATGATGACCTAACCCTAACCTTAAGTGGAATTTTCCTCCAATGGGATTTTCCCATGTATTTTACCAGGAAACATAGATAGGTCAGCCTAGAAAAGTCAGTGCCCTCCTAACCATACACAAGCACTCTGAATTTGTTGGCGATGTCCATTTTGCTCTATGAGTTCATGGTGACCTAACCCTAACCCTAAGTGGAATTTTCCTCCAATGGGATTTTCCCATGTATTTTACCAGGAAACATAGATAGGTCAGCCTAGAAAAGTCAGTGCCCTCCTAACCATAGCCAAGCGTTCCGAGTTTGTTGGCGATGTCCATTTTACAATATGAGTTCATGATGACCTAACCCTAACCCTAAGTGGAATTTTCCTCCAGTGGGATTTTCCCATGTATTTTACCAGGAAACCTAGATACGGCAGCCTAGAAAAGTCAGTGCCCTCCTAACCATACCCATTCACTCCGAATTTGTTGGCGATGTCCATTTTGCAATATGAGTTCATGATGACCTAACCCTAACCTTAAGTGGAATTTTCCTCCAATGGGATTTTCCCATGTATTTTACCAGGAAACCTAGATACGGCAGCCTGGAAAAGTCAGTGCCCTCCTAACCATACCCATTCACTCCGAATTTGTTGGCGATGTCCATTTTGCAATATGAGTTCATGATGACCTAACCCTAACCTTAAGTGGAATTTTCCTCCAATGGGATTTTCCCATGTATTTTACCAGGAAACATAGATAGGTCAGCCTAGAAAAGTCAGTGCCCTCCTAACCATAGCCAAGCGTTCCGAGTTTGTTGGCGATGTCCATTTTACAATATGAGTTCATGATGACCTAACCCTAACCCTAAGTGGAATTTTCCTCCAATGGGATTTTCCCATGTATTTTACCAGGAAACCTAGATACGGCAGCCTAGAAAAGTCAGTGCCCTCCTAACCATACCCATTCACTCCGAATTTGTTGGCGATGTCCATTTTGCAATATGAGTTCATGATGACCTAACCCTAACCTTAAGTGGAATTTTCCTCCAATGGGATTTTCCCATGTATTTTACCAGGAAACATAGATAGGTCAGCCTAGAAAAGTCAGTGCCCTCCTAACCATAGCCAAGCGTTCCGAGTTTGTTGGCGATGTCCATTTTACAATATGAGTTCATGATGACCTAACCCTAACCCTAAGTGGAATTTTCCTCCAATGGGATTTTCCCATGTATTTTACCAGGAAACCTAGATAGGTCAGCCTAGAAAAGTCAGTGCCCTCCTAACCATACACAAGCACTCTGAATTTGTTGGCGATGTCCATTTTGCTCTATGAGTTCATGGTGACCTAACCCTAACCCTAAGTGGAATTTTTCTCCAATGGGATTTTCCCATGTATTTTACCAGGAAACATAGATGGGGAAATTTAGAAAAGTCAGTGTCCTCCTAACCATAGCCAAGCACTCCGAATTTGTTGGCAACGTCCATTTTGCTCCCCGAGTTCATGGCGACGTAACCCTAATCCTAATATAAATATAGAATAGAATAGAAATATACAATAGAATAGAAATATAGACTAGACTAGACTAGACTAGACTAGACTAGACTAGAATAGAATAGAACTGGAGGGGACTTTGGAGGTCTTCTAGTCCAGCCCCCTGCTCGAGCATCTAACCTACACCATCTCAGACAAGTGACTGCCCAGTCTCTTCTTAAAAACCTCCAGTGATGGAGCACCCACAACCTCTGGTGGCAAGTTGTTCCACTGGTTAATTGTCCTCACTATCAGGAAGTTTCTCTTTAATTCCAGGTTACTTCTCTCTTTGATCAGTTTCCAACCATTGTTTCTTGTCCTGACCTCTGGTGCTTTGGTGAATAACATGACCCCCCTCCTCTTTGTGGCAGCCCCTCAGATATTGGAAGACTGCTATCCTGTCTCCCCCGTTTCTTCTTTTCTCTAGAGTAGCCAAATCCAAGTCGTGCAACTGCTTTTAGTCTGCAGGCCTTTGATCATCGTAGTTGCCCTTTTCTGAACTTTTTCAGAGATGGCAAAGAAAGTCTTTGCCATCCACTTCAAGTGAGGAGAATGGCCAGGAGAGACGACTTGGGGGGTTCCCTCAAGCTACGGAGGAGACCTCCTCTCAACTCTCCCCTGCGCCCAAAGGGGTCTGCAGGGAAAGGATCAAAGAGTGGGGATGAGACCCACAACCATTCAATCAAATAGAGGAGAATATTTGTGGCTCATGGTTGACGTGAGGGGTCCTTGGTGCTCTCTGAGCTTGGTTGTTTCCTTGCAGACGTTTCATGACCCAACTAGGGAACATTATCAGTGCTAGAAGAGAGCGAGGTTTGCAGAGAGGAGGAAGAGGAGGAGGAGGAGGACTGTGGGTCCTTGATGCTCTCTGAGCTTGGCTGTTTTCTTGCAGATGTTTCATGATCTGACTAGGTCTCATCTTCAATGGTAGAAGGGAGTGAAGTTCTACCTTCTAACACTGATGAAATGACTTTGTTGGGCAATGAAACATCTGCAAGAAAACAATTTGGCTCAGAGGGCACCCAGGACCCCACCAGTCAATCAAAACCCTGACCCTAGAGGACAGTGGTTCTCAACCTTTTTAATGCCGCGACCCCCAACCGGTCGTAAGTCGAGGACTACTCAACCGGTCGTAAGTCGAAGGCTACTCAACTGGTGCAGCACCGTTTGCAGAATGGGACTTTTGGTGGGCTCAGCAGGGCAGAGACAGCCTGGACAATTCCTATTGGCTTTTGAAAGCCAATAGAATGAGACTCTATTCAAGAGAGTCTATTCTATTGGCTTTCCAAAGCCAACAGAATAAAAGGGAGGAGCACAGCTAAGGAAAAGGGGAAAAAAATGGCGGACTGCGTTGTTTGGGGACCCCCGTGAAATGGTCGTTCGACCCCAAATGGGGTCCCGACCCACAGGTGGAGAACCACTGCTATAGGATAAAAAGATGTGGGCTTCAACAAACTCCTTGTTGATCTCCTCTTGACTTGTTTGACTTCAACTATGGACACCCGTGATTCCCATGAAGGAGAATAGGATTGAAGAGATGGCCTCTGCAGTTGCCTGTCTCAGAAGAGGCCTCAAGGGTGACCTTCCCTCTGGAAAGTCCTGTTGGCATCTCATCCAGGAAAACTTGTGGGAAGCTTTGGAGATCTACATCAGAAGATGATGGAACGCAGGGCCCTGGATAGTTGTGGAGACTCCTCATGAAAAGGTTTTCAGACTTACGAATGGTTATCCGTGCTTCTATTTTTACAACAGTGTTGTGTTTGGGAGAGTCTGTTAATTTCCTTAAGAGTCATTCCAACAAATTCTATTTCAAAGCATCCTTTTAAGGAGAAGGCTGGAAGGATCACCCACCAGGGATCAACTGGGATGAAGGTCCTTAGTGCAATTGTGCTCCTTTTACTGGAGCTCCCGTCGATGGTGCTTCTCGCTAGACTAGGCCAGATGTGCGAATCTAGGTCAGCGTTCACTGATTCTGGGGGGGGGGGAAACTCCTAATACAGCCAGTCCTCGACTTACAACAGTTCATTTAGTGACCGTTCAAAGTTACAACGGCATTGAAAAAAGTGGCTTGTGACCGTTTTTCACACTTACGACTGTTGCAGCATCCCCAGGGCCACGGGATCAAAATTTGGACGCTTGGCAACTGACTTCACACTTATGACGGTCACAGCGTCCTGGAGGTCACACGGTTCCCCTTTTGTGACCTTATGACAAGCAAAGTCTAAGGGGGAAGCCAGATCCGCTTAACGACCGAGTGACTAATTGAACCACTGCAGTGATTCATTTAACAACTGTGGCAAGAAAAGTCGTAAATGGGGCAAAACTCACTTAACTGTCTAGCTTGGCAATGGCAACCTTGGGCTCAGGTGAAGAATAGAATAGAAAATATAGAAAATAAATAGAAAATTATAGAAAATAATAGAAAATATAGAAAATAGAAAATAAATAGAAAATAGAAAATAATAGAAAATAGAAAATGGAATATAGAACAGAATAGAATAGAATAGAATAGAATAGAACAGTGGGTCTCAACCTTTCTAATGCCGCGACCCCATAATACAGTTCCCCATGTTGTGGTGACCCCCAACCACTTATACATCACCGGGTGCCAGGGGCGTGGCCAAAGAAAAGGGGGAAAAAATGGCGGACAGCCTTGTTTGGCGACCCCCGTGAAATGGTCGTTCGACCCCAAATGGGGTCCCGACCCACAGGTTGAGAACCACTGGAATAGAATAATAATTTTATTGTCGCTCTGAATGTACACTAATCGGCATATATTAAAATGAAATTTCATTGCATTCAGCTCTCAAAAGGTCACTACCTCCGATATACACTACATAAATATGACAAAAATAAATAAATACAGAATTAGGCATATACCCACATATATTATATGACACAGAGAAACAACACAGTCTAGTTCGGGTTATGTATAGACGTGCATGGCGAGAAAAATGAATCTTGAGAGTTTACCAGACAGATGGCATAGGGAACACGGCTATTACAGAATCGGGTAGTCCTGCTATAAATACTTCAAAACCTCCTCCCAGAGGGGAGAAACAGAAACAAACCGTAAAGTGGATGTGTGTGGGGTCTCTAATAAAGCTTTGAGCTCTAAGCACATATGAGCGCTTCTAAGCAGCATCCTGAACACCAGGGAGCGAGCTTTCTATGATCTCCTCGGCTGTCCTCAGTGGTTCTCAACCTTTTTAATGCGCGACCCCTAACCGGTCGTAAGTCGAGAACTACTCAACTGGTGCAGCACCGTTTGCAGAATGGGACTTTTGGCGGGCTCAGCAGGGCAGAGACAGCCTGGACAATTCCTATGGGCTTTGGAAAGCCAATAGAATGAGACTCTATTCAAGAGAGTCTATTCTATTGGCTTTCAAAAGCCAATAGAATAAAAGGGAGTAGCACAGCCAAGGAAAAGGGGAAAAAAATGGCGGACTGCGTTGTTTGGCGACCCCCGTGAAATGGTCGTTCGACCCCAAATGGGGTCCCCACCCACAGGTTGAGAACCGCTGATCTATATGGACCTTCTATCTGAGGCATGGCTGCCACCAAACCAGACAGCGATGCGGTTTGTTAAAAGGCTATCAGTTGTGCCTCTGTAATAAGCGGCCAGGACAGAAGGAGAAAGACGTGGTCATAAGTCGAGGAACACCTGTATTGGGAGGTGAACTGACCAAAACGTGGACTTCCTTGTGGCTTTTGCACTGCAGCTTCATCAACCGGAGAATCTGAGCCGAACAGACGGGGAGCTCATCCCAGGAAAATTCTCTTAGGTTCCCCCCCCCCCTCACGCTTGAGATGTGCCCCCCCCCCCGATCTTTGTGCTACTGGCGTCAAAGAGCTCAAAGAGGTACTTAGCGAGCCGAGAACCCTCTTGGAAGGGAATGGGAAGAGAGAGACGGAATGGGTCTCCCGGGATCTATTACGGATTCCCTCCAACCATTTTACGGGGAGTCGAAAGTTCAACTCGCGTTTTCAGGGAGGGAGGGAGGGAGGGAGGAGGGAGGGGGGCCCAGTGGAAAAAAAGGCCAGTGGAAAACGTCTGGGGGGGGCATCCTTGGAAGAGCAGGCAAGGTGAGACTTGAAGGCGACGAGGGCTTCCAATGAGGAACAGATGCGGCCTTCTCCGTAGGCCTGGACTCATCTGGACGGCTCTGGATTCAAGTAGAATCGGAGCACGACGGAAGCCCAAATGGGGCGGCTGGACGGCTGGCTCAGATGGAGCTTTTCTGCTTTTCTCAGATCTTATTTTGCCCTTGGCTTCGGGGAGGGGCATCCCTGAAACAGCCTTCCACTTCGTCGGGCAGGCCGTGTTTCTCGCGCGCGAGGGCCTTTACAGACTCTTCATTCATTGATTCGTTTATTCATGCATTCGTTCATTCAGTCACTCATTCGTTCACCTTGTATGACAACCCAACTTGCAGCAAATGTGGGTGGCATATGAAAAAATTAAAAACAATCCTAAGAAGAAAACAGTAGGGGTGCATTCTTACCAATAGCAGAGAATACAGTATTGGCAGCTCAGAGTTGAACGGTGGGGTCTGAGCTGGTTTGTTTTCTTGCAGATGTTTCGTTACCTACCTGGGTAACATCATCAGTGCTCCTCCTCCTCCTCCCCTCCATTCTAGCACTGATGATGTTACCTAGCTGGGTAATGAAACATCTACTACAAGAAAACCACTAAGTGCAGAGGGAACTAAAGACCCCAGTTTTTTTCCTCCTCCTCCTCCTCCTCCTCCCCCTCCTCCTCCTCCTCCTCCTCCTCCTCCCCTCCATTCTAGCACTGATGATGTTACCTAGCTGGGTAATGAAACATCTACTACAAGAAAACCACTAAGTGCAGAGGGAACTAAAGACCCCAGTTTTTTTCCTCCTCCTCCTCCTCCTCCTCCTCCTCCTCCTCCTCCTCCTCCTCCCCTCCATTCTAGCACTGATGATGTTACCTAGCTGGGTAATGAAACATCTACTACAAGAAAACCACTAAGTGCAGAGGGAACTAAAGACCCCAGTTTTTTTCCTCCTCCTCCTCCTCCTCCTCCCCCTCCTCCTCCTCCTCCTCCTCCTCCTCCCCTCCATTCTAGCACTGATGATGTTACCTAGCTGGGTAATGAAACATCTACTACAAGAAAACCACTAAGTGCAGAGGGAACTAAAGACCCCAGTTTTTTTCCTCCTCCTCCTCCTCCTCCTCCCCCTCCTCCTCCTCCTCCTCCTCCTCCTCCCCTCCATTCTAGCACTGATGATGTTACCTAGCTGGGTAATGAAACATCTACTACAAGAAAACCACTAAGTGCAGAGGGAACTAAAGACCCCAGTTTTTTTCCTCCTCCTCCTCCTCCTCCCCTCCCTTCTAGTACTGATGATGTTACCTAGCTGGGTAATAAAACATCTGCTACAAGAAAACCACTAAACTCAGAGGGAACTAAAGACCCCATAGTTGCATTCTTGCTGTTAATGAGTCATTGGACCTCAAACTTTGAGGAAGGTCCCTTGTGCCGATCACTCACTGGGCTCTCCTGAACGTTAGTTAGAGAATGGACAAACATAGGAGTGGGCAGCGTGCACTGTGGGAAGAGACAAACACATCAAAATGGATATTTTCCAGCGTTCATGGACCAACTAAAAGGAACTGGTGGGTTCTTGAGACACACCCTATTCTTCCCTCTCCAAGTTGAAAGAGTAGAGAAGATTTTTTTAAATGTGTTTGTAAAATATGCCACAAATGTGTTGTATTAGAGGAAAAATGTCTCTTGGGAGAAAAGCATGTGAAAAGTATCTACTTTATTGTGTGGCTTTTAAAGTATGTAAATGGAGGAAGAACAATGTACGAAGGCAGGGATGAACGAGAAACAGCCAAACTCAATTTGACAGATTCATCTGTCCCTAGTTGAGGCTGAAGGAGAGATCCGTAGCTTTTGATCATCCGGAGCTTCTGTACTGGAGACAAATTCCTTGTGTGTTTAATCACACTTGGGCCAAATAAAGTGTTCAATTCATAAAAGGAGGTGTTGCAAGTCCCTCGGAAGAAATTTTGCATGTTTTCCTGCTCTCTGTTACCAGCAGATCTACTAATCAGTCAAAAATGTTAGGATATTTTAGGAAAAAAATATTTTAGGCAGATTGTTAACTGTCATTGTGTTACTCAGTTTAGTTCAGGGGTAGGCAACCTTGGCTCTTTTATGACTTGTGGACTTCAACTCCCAGAATTCCTGAGCCAGCCTGGCTCAGCTTGGAAACCTCTCCCTTTCCCCTCAGCACGGCTGGCTCAGGAATTCTGGGAGTTGAAGTCCACCAGTCATAAAAGAGCCAAGGTTGCCTACCTCTGGCCTAGGCCTAGGCCACTTTATGACTTGTGGACTTCAACTCCCAGAATTCCTGAGCCAGCCTGGCTCAGCTTGGAAACCTCTCCCTTCCCCCTCAGCACGGCTGGCTCAGGAATTCTGGGAGTTGAAGTCCACCAGTCATAAAAGAGCCAAGGTTGCCTACCCCTGGTTTAGTTCTTTGTAGCATTTATACTTTGGGTGACTTGCAAACGTATTTACTCAATGCTCACTTGTGACTCAGGAGCAGGTCTGGAGTAAGGTAAAAGACCCCGTTCCCAGAGCCAGGGGGGAAATCCAAAATTTCCCTTTCAAGTAGCTGGGTGTCCCCACCCTCCGTCTCGTAACCGGTAAGTTAGTTACTGAACCCTTTTTAACGTTCCAGGATCTGCCTCCGGTCTTGTGACAGCTAAATTCCTCCAGGCTTCTATAACAAAAGGCTTGACATGTTTTGGAAGGAGAAATATCAGGTCTATTTGATCACTGTTGTGCTATGTGGGTTGTTGATCTCAAGGGTTGGGAAATGCGTTTGGTGGTTTGCCAGGAATCCTGGCCAGGACCTGTTGGAAAACCGATCATCCTCTTCAGTTGGAATCGGCAGGCCTTGCAAATCCAGAAAGTCACAGCAACTTTCCACAATACACGGAGGCACAAAACCTCCAGTTGCAATTTAACCTGGTCTAGCATGTTGGGAGGAGCCAGCCAAAGCCAGGAAATAAGATGTCGGAGGAGTGCTTGGTGTGAGCTTGGCTGTTGTCTTGAAGATGTTTCATTACCCAAATTAGGGAGCATTATCAGTGCTAGAAGGGAGGGGGGGTTGGAGGAGGAGGAGGAGGAGGAGGAGGAGGACCGTGGGATCCTTGGCGCTCCCTGAACTTGGTTGCTTTCTTGCAGACGTTTCATGACCCAGCTAGGTAATATCATCAGTGCTGATGAGAATATTTGCAGCTCAGGGTTGAACGGTGGGGTCCTTGGTCCTCTCTCAGCTCCATTGTTTCCTTGCAGACATTTCATTACCCAACTAGGTAATTGCTAGAAGGGAGTGGGGCTTGAGGAGGAGGAGGAGGAGGAGGAGGAGGAGGAGGAGGAAAGGACTGTGGGGTCCTCGGTGCTCTCTGAGCCTGGGTGTTTCCTTCCAGTCCTTTCATGACCCAACTAGATAACATTATCAATGCTAGGAGAGAGGGGGATTTGTGGAGAGGAGGCAGAGGAGGAGGAGGAGGAGGAGGAGGAGGAGAAGGAGGACTGTGAGGTCTTTAGTGCTCTCTGAGCTTGGTTGTTTCCTTGCAGACATTTCATGACCCAATTAGGTAACATCATCAGTGCTAGAAGGAAGGGTTTGCAGAGAGGACAAGGAAAAGGAGGAAAAGGAGGAGGAGGAAGACTGTGGGATCCTTGGTGCTCTTTGAGTTTGGTGGTTTTCTTGGAGACATTGATGATGTTCTCTAACTTGGGTAATGAAACATCTGCAAGAAAACCACCAAACTCAGAGCAAGCTGTTCCACTGGCTAATTGTCCTCACGGTTAGGAAATTTCTCCTTAATTCCAGGTTGCTTCTCTCCTTGTTTGGTTTCCATTCATTGCTTCTTGTCCGGCCCTCAGGGGCTTTAGACAGGAGGTTAGCAGAATAACAGAGTTGGAAGGGACCTTGGAGGCCATCTAGTCCAACCCTCTGCTCAAGCAGGAAACCATATACAATTTCAGACAAATGGAGGTCTAGTCTTAAAAACCTCCAGTGTTGAAGCACCCACAACCTCTGGAAACATTCCCCCGATTAATTGTCTTCACTATCAGGAAGTTCTGGGTTGCTTCTCTCCTGGATTAGTTTCCACCCGTTGCTTCTTCTCCTGCCTTCAGGCGCTTTGGAGAAGAGGTGGACCTCCTCCTCCTCTTTGGGGCACCACCAAAATGCTGCATGGGCAGGCCACAGGTGGGAGGCATGGGCAGGCCACAGGTGGGTTGATTTACATATTTAAGTCACCCAAAAGCAGACACTCTCTGGGCAGTTTGGAACACCCCAAACCCATATTTCATTTCCCTTTCGTCCCGGTGCTTGGCCAGACCTTTTCTGCTTTCTTGATGGTTCCCAAAACTGCTTTGACTGGATCATCCAGTAAATGTTTTGGGGTTTTCCAAGATGAAATCTGGGTGTGATCCGCCTGTCAGTTTCCCGAAAAAGTAGATCTGGGAAGTGGAAGAAGGAGATGTGGAGAAAGGGATGATGGGAGAAGATGGGAAGCCGCAGAAATAATACCCACCCATCTTTCCAACCCTGCAAGATGGCGAGTGAGGGAGCACCTTTCTTGGGAAAGTTGCTTTAGGCCCCTGAACATCCGCCAAGCCCCCTTCTGGTTTCCAACAGCCCGAGGAGTAATTGCCATGTGCTTTAACTCCACCCTTGGGAATTAAAGCACTTGTCTCTTCTTATTTGGTCTTAGGCGGTTTGTGGTCTGGGAAGGGTGTGGAACCAGTTTTCGCACATGGAGGATAAGTGGCCCACATTTCCCAGAGGAAGAAGCCAGCGTCTCCGAGCCTGAGCACCAGCCAGGATGAGGCCACTTGGACAGGAAAACATGTTTCATCGGTGGCAAACTTGATTTCTCAGTCACTTTGTAGGTTCTCAGAAACAGGTTGGAGAGATCAGCCTCAAGGCAGGCTTCGGTGTTATGACTTGGACAAGTTGACTCGATGGGAAGCCAGTCAACACAGTGAATAATCTACTGGGAGGCAAAACCACGCAACTGCTTCTCCCTTACTTTGGCCACGTCAAAGCAATTTTGGGGGCGAAGGTTCATTCTCCGAGCTTGTGGGCTGGTTTCCGAACCTTTCGTTACCCGGCTAGCTAGCATCTTCAATGGACTTTAGGGGATGTTGATGTTCTTCTGTTTATAAGGGCTTCAGGTGTGGGTGTGTCGAGTGAGGGTCTTGGGATGGGTCAGGTGTGAGTCATCAGTGAGAGGCTTACGATGGGTCTTGTGATGGGGAGGACACATCAGGCCAGGGTCATTGGGAGGTGAACTGCTGGTGGGAGTGGGGGATTGCGCGGGATGGTTGAAAGTCAGTGCTACCTCTGGTTGGCTGTGCGGTTGATTTGGATCCCGAGGATTTTGTAAGATGATTGTAGGTCAATGTATCTGTGGATGGAATTGCTTGTGGAGTTCCAGGCTTGAGAGTGGCAGGTCAATGATTCTTTTGTTGGTCCAACCAAACCGGTGCCATTTGGTATCAGTGTAGGTAGAGATTAAGGATTTAGGATTGTGACATTTGAAAGCAATTTTGTTTGGAACAGTTAATGGTGAAAGGAACCCATGATGTCAAAGAACACAGCGGTGGAGTAGGGAACAACTCAAACAAGTAGTGCAAGATTAGAAGATGTGGAGAGACCTGGTCCATGGAAGTGCTAAGAGTCGGATACGATTGAATAAATAACATCGTCATTAATCTACTTGGAAGACCTCAGTAGCTGTGAAAGCACAATCTTAGATACTTAGGCAAGACAAGAACCAACAGATGGAAACTAATCAAGGAAAGAACCAACTAGAACTAAGGAGGAATTTCCACAGTGAGAGCAATCAACCAAAACAACAGAGCAAGTTGTGACATCTTTCACAGCAAATAGATGCTTTATTGACTTTGCTGTTCTTACCATTGTCCTCCATTAATAAAAAGTATTAAAGTCCTTCAGTAAAAAATCAGTTTGAGAAGAGGACGAATAAGTGCAGTTAAAAATAACTGTCTAGATCACGAATCAGTTCATTTCCACATTATCCAAAATTTAAGGAGACCCAAACAATTAAACCTCCTATATAACATCTAGGCCAGGGGAGGCAACCTTGGCTCTTTTATGACTCGTGGACTTCAACTCCCAGAATTCCTGAGCCAGCCTGGCTCAGCATGGAAACCTCTCCCTTTCCCCTCAGCAGGCTGGCTCAGGAATTCTGGGAGTTGAAGTCCACGAGTCATAAAAGAGCCAAGGTTGCCTACCCCTGGCCTAGGCCTAGGCCCCTTTCTGACTCGCGGACTTCAACTCCCAGAATTCCTGAGCCAGCTTGGCTCAGCTTGGAAACCTCTCCCCTTCTCCTCAGCATGGCTGGCTCAGGAATTCTGGGAGCTGAAGTCCACAAGTCATAAAAGAGCCAAGGTTGCCTACCCCTGGTCTAGTCTCTCCTTTGCAAAAAACAAAACAAAACAAAAGAGCGATTTCTTAATATTTTTGTAGGCAGCGTTCCTTGTTCTGGTATTCATGAAGCATATGTCCCCACCTGAAAGAGCCCTTTTTACCTTTTGATTACTCCAAGATGTCTTGCAATAAATTATTTGATAAATTGATATTTGAAAGACACGTTTATAGTCCGTAAAAGCTTTGGATAAATGTCCGTGCTGGATAGCAATGAAATAATTGGGGCGGAGAAGGATTGTATGAGAATTTCTTTGCCAGAGAAGGGACTCTTCTGGAATTAATTTACATTTTTTTTTCTTTCTATTGCTGCCAACGTTTTTGAGCCCTGCCATATAATCTATCCAAGATCTCTCTCTCTCTCTCTGTTGTTAAATTTACTTTCAGTGTCTGTGCATGGCTCTTCTGAAATGATGGGAAATGTATTTTGAGGTCATCCACACGGTCTTCAAACTGTCCCACATATCTCTCCTCTCATTACATTAAGTAGAGCCCTTAGGTAAAATGTTTTCTTTTTTTTTTTTTTATTGAAAAGTTTTATACAAATTTTGATACAATACAATATAAAATCCCCCTCTACCTCCCCCCTCCCATACCCTCCCCCCTTACTTCCCAGAGCTGGTTACAGGGTTTAAAAAAAGAAACAAACAAACAAATTCTAACAAAACTTATCCAACTAAGAAAAAAAAAACCTATAATACTTTAACTCAAATACAAAAGAAAGATTTCAAACAAAAACATAATTAACAATATAAATAATTCCCATTTTAAACTTTAAGTTATTCAAAAACTAAGTAATCCTTTCTTCTCCCATATTTATTCTGTACAAAATTTATCCATCTTCTCCAAACCGAGATGTATCTTTCTTGTGAGTGATCCTTCAGAGAAGCAGAAATTTTAGCCATTTCTGCTAAATTAGAAACTTTAAGCAACCATTCTTCTACAGTAGGCAAGGAATCTTTCTTCCAATATTGTCCAACCAATCACCTTGCTGCCGTAATAAGATTCAACATTAAAATAGTTTCTTTAGCATCAGGGAAAAAGTTTTCTGAAGCAAGGTGAGGTTCAAATGTACCTGCCTAAAAATCCTTGCCAGGGGTGCCAACTCTTGGCTAAGGCTGCCCTTTCTGATGTCAAAAACATCTGAGGATAAGTAAAACCGCAACCTTCGTGTCAGGACCAGAAATGGAGACATCGCTTGTTTGATGGGCTGAGTTCCGTCAACTTTGCAAAAGTCCACGTGTTCGATGCGAAGCAATTTGGGATCTTGTCTTTGTTTCTTATTGGTTTTATTTCTTTCTTTTTCACATTCTTGAACCATCCATCTCCCTCCCCAAGGGTTGCTGGGCAGAGTACAATCCAACAGCTATAAAAATAATAAATAAAATAGAATTTAGAGTAGGACTAGTAGCGACATGACGGCAGTATTCCAATGTTTGAGGGGCTGCCCCAAAGAAGTATGTGTGTGTGTGTTGTGTGTGTGTGTGTGTGTGTGGTGTGTGTGTGTGTGTGTGGTGTGTGTGAAACTATTTTCCAAAGCACCAGAAGGCAAGGCAAGAAACCATGGATGGAGACTAATTAAGAGCCGAGGTGGCGCAGCAGTTAAGAGTGCAGTACTGCAGGCCACTTTAGCTGACTGTGTTCAGCAGGTCAGCGGTTCAAATCTCACCGGCTCAAGGTTGACTCAGCCTTCCATCCTTCCGGGGTAGGTAAAATGAGGACCCAGATTGTTGGGGGCAATGTAAATATATATATATACATTGCTTACTGGTGTACACCGCTTAGAGACTGCTTGCACTTAAAGCGGTATATAAGTCTCATAAATAAATAAATAAATAAATAAATAAATAAATAAATAATCCAGGAGAGAAGCAGCCTTGAATTCAGGAGAAACTTCCTAATAGTGAGAACAATTAACCAGCGGAACAGCCTGCCTCCAGAAGTTGTTGGTGCTTCATCACTGGAAGTTTTTAAGAAGAGACTGGACAATCATCTGTTTGAAATGGTAGAGGGTCTCCTGCTTGAACAGGGGGTTGGACTACTAGCAGACTCCAAGGTCCCTTCCAGCTCCATTCTGATTAAACTCTGTTCTTTTTGTCCAGAATTGCAAGTTCTTGCCTAAGAGGATCCTTTGTGGTTTGCTCTCCTGATCTGGGGCAGGAGTGTTGCAAGGTTGTGGGTTTCCAACAGCCTTCCCCACTGCAGGAACGGCCTCTTAACGATGATCCACTCCCAGCTGTTCAACTCGGCTTTCTATCTTAACCCACCTCCGCATCCTGGCTCACTTCTCTGGGTCCAAACCCACACCTGCTCCATTTCTCATGCAGCCTTTCCCCCAACGGTTCCGAACTTGCAGGATGTTTTAACCATTATCCCCATGACTGTGATTGCTATCGTTAAGCCGCTCGGTGGCTTCTTTCCTTTGATGACACAGATCACACCTCCTGGCACGCAAGACATTTTTGTTGTTGTTGTTGGAGTGGATTTGTAAGGATTCTCTTTTGTTTCTTGCAGCCTAGTCAAGGAGCCGCCGAGAAGACGCCCACCAATGCTGCAAGCCACTTGCACACAAGCGGAGAGTAAACCCCTTGCCCCTTCTACCACTGACGAGGTTCCCTAGTTGGGTAAGGAAGGGCCTGCCAGGAAACAACCGAACTGCGGTGCTCAAAAGACCAGGCTCAGACGTGAAGATCTAATTAATGCCCAAGAAACTTCTCAGTTCATGGTCAGCACCTGTTTGAAGTTAGATAAGGGTCAACAGAATTCAAGGGGGGCTGTATTTAATTTGTTTGTGGCTACGTAGGGATTCTGGGCTGATCCCTCTTTTGACTCCTCCTCAGGTTCTGCCATCTTTGCCTACACATCTCCTTCCTCTCGTTTCCCATCTCCCTCCCTCCCTCCCTCCCTCCCTTCCTTCCTTCCTTCCTTCTTCCATCTTATGAGGCGTGAAGGTCTCTTCTACGTATCTCCTTCCTCTTGTTCCCCATCTCCCTCCCTCCCTCCCTCCCTCCCTCCCTCCCTCCCTCCCTCCCAGGAATCTTCTCAACTCATGGCCAGCCCCTGCTTGCCGTTAGATGAGGGTCAACAGAATTCAAGGGAGGTTTTTGACTTTGTTTGTGGCTATGTACGGATTCTAGCTCTTTTGACTCCACCCCCAGCTTCTGTCACTGCTTCTCCTACACAAGCTCAGAGAGCCACCAAGGACCCCACACTGGCTGGTCAGCCAACACACTTAAGTGGGACCCAAGAGACACGTTCACGCAAGAAGCAAAGCCTGGGTGGCATTCAACTTGGCTCGCATTTCTTTGTGGCCGTTGAGACACACTTCTCCCGTTGGATTAGGTGGTGTTTCTCCTCGTTCGTGGGTAAATCTGAGAATCCACTTAGGGTGTTGAGTGAAAACCCAGCTCTTTGGGAGGAAGCACGCCTCGGATTAGAAGTCGCAACCAAGGAGGGGCCGAGCTCCGCTGCAGGGCACCCTCTGCCGTTGCCCCTTCTCACGTGCCGGAGGAGACCAGGCAGACGATCTCAACCTTGAGCAACCTCGCTCTCCCTTCCCTTCCTTTCACACAGGAATCCGAGCAGAAACCGAGCGTGTCTCTGAGCACCTGCTAACCGAAAGGGGCAGGACGGTTGGGCTACCACTCCTCAACCGGTCCGGGCTTTGTGGCTTCCCACTCCACCCAGACGTGGAGCCAGAATTTCTTCTTGCAGGTGTCCTCGGGCCAGCCCTGATCTTCATTCCGGAGAAGTTGGCAGCTGCTCCTTTCACCTCTCAACGCGGGCAAGAGGAGGAAGGAAAACAACAACGCCACACTTTCCCTGGCTCAGCCTGAGTCACCTGGAATTGGGCCGGCTGCGCAATCCGACTTTCCCCTTCCCGATGTTGAAAGCAACTGGGAGAACGGGAGAAAAACACACCTGTGAGCCCTTCCTAGCACCGGCCGGGCTGAGCCGTTTCTCTTGCTGGAAGCGAGTCAAGAGCCCGATCAGGTGGGAGGGCAGGTGGGCCTCTCGGGAGAGGCCCAGACCTCAACATCTGGTTTTCTCCTGTACGCAGGGACACCAGGAGGAAACCAATCAGTTAGTAGGTGGGAGCTGTAGCTGCCTCCCCCCTCAGCAGAAGAAGCTTTTTTGCACTTAGGCTGACCTGGCTGAGTCCCCTTGTCCTTTATGGCTAATTCCCTCTCTTCTCTCTTCTTCTGCTTCCTCTCTCTCTCTCTCTCTCTCCTCCCTTCCCCTCCACTTTCCTTTCCCTCCTCTCTTCTCTCCTCTTCTCCCTCTTCCCCCTTCCCCTCCCCTCCCCTCCCCTTCTCCCCCCCTCCCCTCCTCTCCCCTCTCCTCCACTTCCCCTCTTTCTCTTTCCCTTTCTCCCCCTCCCCTTCTCTTCCCCCTCCACTGCCTCCTCTCCTCTTCACTCCCTCTCCCTCTTCCCCCCTCTTCCCCCCTCTTCCCCTTTCCCCTTCTCCCTCTTCCCTTCCCTCCCCTTCCCTGCCATTGCCTCCCCTCCTCTTCCCTCCCCCTCTTCCCCTTTCCCCTCCCCTCCCCTCTACTTCCTCTCCATTGCCTCCCCTCTCCTCCCATCCCCTTCCCTCCCCCTCTCCCTCTCCCCTCCCCCTCTCCCCCCTCCCCTCCTCTTCCCTCCCCTCCACTTCCACTCCATTGCCTCCCCTCCCCTCCTCTCCCCTCCCCCTCTCCCTCCTCTTCCCTCCCCCTTCCCCTTCTTCCCCTCCCTTCTCTCCCTCCCCTCCCCCTTCCTTCTG
>CM077924.1:1013300-1030800 GCA_039797435.1 Crotalus adamanteus
CCTCTCCCCTCCCCCTCCTCCCCCCTCCCCTCCTCTTCCCTCCCCTCCACTTCCACTCCATTGCCTCCCCTCCCCTCCTCTCCCCTCCCCCTCTCCCCTCCTCTTCCCTCCCCTTCCCCTCTTCCCCTCCCTTCTCTCCCTCCCCTCCCCCTTCCTTCTGCTGTCTCCCCTCCCCTTCCTCCTCCCCATCTCCCCCTGCCGGGACTTGACTTTCATGGGCAAAAGATCCTAGGATTCCAGTCTGCCCCTCCCTCCCCCCCAAAGATTCCAAAATGGAAAGGTGCCTGTAGGGAAGAGAGAGAGAGAGAGAGGGAGAGAGAGAGAGAGAGAGGGAGAGAGAGAGAGGGGGGGAGAGAGAGACGGAAAGGTGCCTGTAGGGAACAGAGAGAGAGAGAGGGAGAGAGGGGAAGAGAGAGAGAGAGAGAGAGAGAGAGAGAGGAGAGAGAGAGAGAGAGAGAGAGAGAGAGAGAGAGAGAGAGAGAGAGAGAGAGAGAGAGAAGAACATGAAACTTCAGCCAAGGCATCTGGCTTTCCTCCAAGCGGATAAATCCATTCCTCATCTTTGTCGCTGCCCTTTCTTTTTCTTTCTTTCTTTCTTTTTTTTTTTAAATCTGCTCTTCAGGATTTATCAGAACCAACACCTCGTAAATTTGTTCAGGTTTTTTTCCACCACCCCCCCCTCTCCCTTTTCCTGGCCTTTGAATCATGGCCCTTCAGACTCACCTAAAGCTGTTGGGTTACACGGATGGAAATTAATGTATGGTGCCAAGCGGGAGACCTGGGGCATTTCTGGGCAGAATTTCGGGGGCGATTCTCCTTGCACACGGAAGATAAATCCAGCTCATGTCTCTGGCTGAAGCTGCTGGCTAAATAAAAAGGCCTGGTCTTACCTGGCCAGCTTTATCAGAAACATCGGGTGTGGTTAATTTGCTTTATATCTTCCCCGTGTACAAAATAAACATTCATTCTTTGCTCTAGAGCAGAGGTCTTGAAACTGGGCAACTTTAAGACTTGTGGACTTCAACTCTCAGAATTCAAGACCCTTCCTCTGTAGGACCATCAGTCTGCATGGCAGTCTGCAGAATACAACAGCCGACGTGGGGGCCCTAAAGGACACCATCCAAAGGCAACTCTGGGAAGCACTTCACCCATCTTAGGTCCCGTTGAGGTTCTTCACCGGAGGCCCCCTCGGAATGAGTGGAGCTGAAGAATGCCGAGGTTCCACCCCTTTTGGGTCCGTGGATATGATCGCACTCCAGGCATCCCTAATTTCCTGATTAGGAAGACAAAGGAACCATCCTCTCCCTCCCCCCCAGGGACCTCCTGAAAGCTTCACAAGCCCTGCCAACATCTCCTAATCTAATCCTGTTGAGGGACACAGCCCTGGATCAAGCTCCGGTTTGAACAAGACTCCACAGGCAATTCCGGCATCACGGCTGTTGAGAAGGTTGGATCCTCAAAACTGCACTGGGTTTTGAGAAATTTTGGGAAGATAACGTTGGCTAAAAACTTGTTTTTTTCTTGTTTTTGAAAATGGGAAGTATAACATTCCCCCCAAGATGAAGGCAGATTGGTTTGGGAATTTTGGTTTTTAGGTCACAACCTCCTTGGGAACAATTGCGGTTCAGGTGGTTAAGCGTGCCTCCGACTTGCTTGCGTTTCCTGAAGTCCATCATCTCAATCAATCATATTGGTGCTGGTCTTTTAGTCCAACCCCCTACTCAAGCAGGAGACCCTCAACCATTTCAGACAAATGGCTGTCCAGACTCTTCTTAAAAACTTCCAGTGTTGGAGCATTCACCGCTTCTGGAGGCAGGTCGTTCCACCGGTTAATTGTTCTCTCTGTCAGGATGTTTCTCCTTAGTTCCAGGTTGCTGCTCTCCTTGATTAGTTTCCATCCGCTGCTTCTTGTCCTGCCTTCTTCTGGTGCTTTGGAGAATAAGTTGACCCCCCTCATCTTTATGGGCAGTTTGTCAAACACTATCACCCCTAGTCCTGATACAGAATTACACAGTTGGAAGAGACCTTGGAGATCTTCTAGTGATCTAGTCTAACTCCCTGCTCAAGCAGGAGATCCTCCACCATTCCAGACAAATGGCTGTCCAGTCTCTTCCTGAAAACCTCCAGTGATGGAGCACCCACAACTTCTGGAAGAAAACTGTTCCACTGCTTAATTGTTCTCATTGTTAGGAAGTTTCTCCTTAATTCCAGGTTGCTTCTCTCCTGGATGAGTTTCCACCCGTTGATTCTTGTCCTGCCTGCAGGGGATTTGGAGAATAGCTTGACTCCCTCTTCTTTGGGGTAGCCCTTGAGATACTGGAAGGCTGCTATCCTGTCCCCCCCTCGTCCTTCTCTTCATTAAACTAGACATCCCCCAATTCCAGCAACTGTTACTTATGTTTTAGCCTCCAGTCCCCTAATCATCTTTGTTGCTCTTCTCTGCCCTCTTTCCAGAGTCTCAACATCTTTTTTACATCATGGTGACCAGAACTGGATGCAGGATTCCAGGATCTTCTCAGCAAAGTGATTCTGTTCTTTTCTCCCAAGACTGTTTTTTTAAGCCAGATGTTGATAAATGAGAAGGCAAGAAACCTTGTGGGTTGACAACAAGAAAAATTAACGGGCCCTTGAAGCAAGGAAGTTCACAGATCATAAAACAACTGGCCAATTTTAGTGTCTTGGTGACACGTTTAGAACCAGGAGGGCAGAAGGAAAACAAAAAAAATGGGTCAAGTTAAATTAGCCAGAAAAAAATGAACTTTTGTACAGAATGAACCTTTTAGCATAATGCGATGGAATTTGTTCCTCTCTTGAATGTGTTCATTTTCTATTTTTTGTTGTTGTTGTTGTGTTGGAGAGAGAAGAGGCTAAGTCAAACAATGCAATTATATTGTCTTAACAGCCATTGTTTGAAAAGAGAATCTTTCCCATATGTGTCTGCACGAGTGATTTATAGGTCTATTTGAACTTTTGCAAAATGATACCAGGGTGGCCTCCTTAGCGACGGTTTTCGTCGCAAAGATAATCTGGAGACCCATTTTTCCCCAGCTGTGGAAGCCTCTTGGTAGCAGTTCAGCAAGGTCAGATAACTGCAAAAAGTGTTTTGCATTTCCAGCTTTCTGCTGAGGAGTAATAATAATAATAATAAAGTTGGAAGGGACCTTGGAGGTCATCTAGTCCAACCCCTGCTCAGGCAGGAATCCCTATACCATTACAGACTAATGGCTGTCCAGTCTCTTATTGAAAACTTCCAGGGTTGGAGCATTCACCGCTTCTGGAGGTAGGTGGTTCCACCGGTTAATTGTTCTAATTAATTGTCAGGAAGTTTCTCCTTAGTTCTTAGGCTGCTTCTCTCCTTGAGTCTTCTTGACCCTCACCATCCAAGGATGCAGGTCTCCCAGAGCCCCCTGGAAGGAGAAGTGGCGTGTACAGTAATGGACCTTGTGGTTTATGCTGGTCTAGACCAGTGTTTCCCAAACTTGACCATTTTAAGGCATGTGGACTTCAACTCCCAGAATTCCACAGCCAGCATTGCTGGCTGTGGAATTCTGGGAGTTGAAGTCCACATGCCTTAAAATGGTCAAGTTTGGGAAACACTGGTCTAGAACACGATCAAGGTCTGCTTTGATTGGACCCGAGCATCTTTAGCGCTTTGCGGGACACGTGGGAGCCGAGAGGTGGGGAAAACAGGACGGGGGGCTGAAAGGATGAAGGCAACCTTGCCAAAAAAGGGCCAGGCCAGGACTGCAGGGCTGGGGCAGGAGATGGACGCCCTATTGCGTCTTCTCCACCTGCCTGTCTCAGAGGCTTCCCATGAGATTAAAGGAGGGTGAGGAAGCAAAGAAATCGCCTCCAGCTTTTGGGAAAAGGAAAGACGCATCATCACCGCAACTAATAAACGATTGCAAGAAAAGTTCCAGCTTCGGTTGAATATTCGTCGTTGAAATCTCCTATATTTGAGTCCATTCGTTTACCTTTTTTTTAACGTCTCCCCCCAAGCAGGATACAATCTCCATTTTGTTCGCCTTCCTCACATAGATTTACACATTCTAGGTCAGTTTTCCGGCATCGTGGGCAAATGACACATCATTTGACAAAGATTCTGTTTGAGATCGTAAAAGGCAGGCGGGTGCGGTCTGTTTAGTGACCGTTCAAAGTTACAACAATGCTGAAAATAAGTGACCGTTTTTCACACTTACGACCGCTGCAGCGTCCCACAGGGTCACATGATCAAAATTCAGACGTTTGGCAACTGACTCGTATTTATGACGGTTGCAGCATCCCGGGGTCATGTGATCCCCTTTTGGGATCCTCTGTCAAGCAAAGCCAATGGAAACCAGATTCACTTAGCAACGTTTAATGTTGTTGTTGGGAGGAGGAGGAGGGAGAGAGGGATGGAGGGAGGAGGAGGGGAGGAGGAGGAAGGGAGGAGGAGGGGAGGAGAAGGGAGGGAGGGAGGGAGGAGGAGGAGGGGAGGAGGAGGAGGAAGGGAGGGAGGGAGGTGGAAGGGAGGAGGAGGGAGAGAGGGAGGGAGGGAGGGGGAGGAGGGGGAAGAGGAGGAAAGGAGGGAGGGGAGAGGAGAGCAGAAGGAAGGAAGGGAGGGAGAGGGAGGGAGGGAGGGAGAGGAGGGGGAGGAGGAGGAAGGGAGGGAGGGAGGAAGAGGGAAGGAGGAAGGGAGGGAGGGAGGGGGAGGGGAGGAGGAGGGGGAGGGGGGAGGAAAGGAGTGAGGGGGAGGAGAAGGGAGGGAGGGAGAGGAGGAGGAGGAGGGAGGGAGAGAGGAAGGGAGGGAGGGGGAGGAGGGGGAGGAGGAGGAAAGGAGGGAGGGGGGAGGAGGAGAAGGAAGGGAGGGAGGGAGAGGAGAGGGAGGAGGGAGGGAGGGAGAGAGAGGGAGGGAGAGAGGGAGGGAGGAGGAGGAGGAGGGGAGGAGGAAGAGGGGGAGGAGGAGGTAGGGAGGGAGGGAGGGAGAGAGAGGGAGGGAGAGAGGGAGGGAGGGAGGAGGAGGAGGGGAGGAGGAGGAAAGGAGGGAGGGGGGAGGAGAAGGGAGGGAGAGAGACGGAGGGAGGGAGGTGGAGGGGAGGAGGAGAAGGAGGGAGGGGGGAGGAGCTTCGTTTTTGCTTTCTTTCTTTTCCTCTTTATATTAAGTGTGGGTTAGTTTTTAATTTTCTTTTTAAAAAGTTTTAATGCAAATTATATTTTAAAAAGGCGTGTTTTTCTCAACGGCCTTGCAGGTTCCGGGGGGTGGGGAGGCTGAGAAGAGGCTGGAGTGATGTTAAGTGAGGGAGGGGTCTCTCCTGCTGTCTTGAATCTTCATCTTTACGTTTTTCTCTTTTTACTTTGGGTTTTATGACATTTACTGTTTTCAGGTATCGTGTGTCAGTCAGAGTAACATTTGTGAGTTGGGTGGCTATATAAATTTCTTGAATAAATAATTTTCGATCATTAGATTAGGATGCCGTTTGTTTCTATTCCACCCTTATTATTTTTAGAAAATAACTCAAGGTGGTGAACATATCCAGCATATCCAACACTATCCTATTTTCCCCACAACAACAGCCCTGTGGGGTGGGCTGGGTTGAGGGAGAGGGACTGGCCCAAAGTCACCTAGCTTTCATGCCTAAGGCAGGACTAGAACGCACTGTGTCCTAGTGATTGGCCCAAAGTCACCCAGCCAGCTTTTGTGGCTAAGGTGGCACTATAACTCACTGTGTCCGGGTTTTTAGCCTGGTGCCTTTGCCACTAGGCTAGGGGTAGGCAACCTTCAACTCCCAGAATTCCTGAGCCAGCCATGCTGAGGGTAAGGGGAGAAGCTTCCAAGCTGAGCCATGCTGGCTCAGGAATTCTGGGAGTTGAAATCCACGAGTCAGAAAGGGGCCTAGGCCTATGCCAGGGGTAGGCCACCTTGGCTCTTTTATGACTCGTGGACTTCAACTCCCAGAATTCCTGAGCCAGCCATGCTGAGGGGAAAGTGAGAGGTTTCTAAGCTGAGCCAGGCTGGCTCAGGAATTCTGGGAGTTGAAGTCCGCGAGTCATGAGGGGGCCATAGTTCCCCCATGCGGGCTCAGGAATTCTGGGAGTTGAAGTCTACCAGTCATAAAGCGGCCTAGGCCTAGGCCAGAGGTACGCAACCATGGCTCTTTTATAACTGGTGGACTTCAACTCCCAGAATTCCTGAGCCAGCCATGCTGAGGGGAAAGGGAGAGGTTTCCAAGCTGAGCCAGGCTGGCTGAGGAATTCTGGGAGTTGAAGTCCACCAGTCATGAAGGGGCCATAGTTCCCCCATGCTGACTCAGGAATTCTGGGAGTTGAAGTCCACGAGTCATAAAAGAGCCAAGTTGCCTACTCCTGAACTAGGCCAAACTGGCTCTCATTGCATCCACTCTCCCGAGGGAGTCCCTTTTTCTCCAGCTGGGCCACAGGTGGATTTGCCCCATAACCCTTGGCCACTGACACGTCTCACAGGACGATTCTGTGCACCGGCTCCGGCTTGCAGTTGGTTGTTGACCAAGAGTGGCACCCGGTGGGACTGTCTCCAGTCAAGGTCTCTCTCAAAGGGAGCATCCTGGAAGAGGCTTACTCCAGGAGCAGTCACCAAAAATCGCCTCCCCGGGCCTCCTGGTTGATCCGTCTATCCCAAGCACACGGCTCCTAGGGCATCTGAGGCGAGAGAGAGCAGAGCAATCTGAAAGCAATCAAGATGTTTGGATTCACCCAGGCGGCTGCTGTAAACAGAGATTTGTTTTGAAGCAAGATCTCTCCAAATGGTGGGTTGGGAAGAGGGCAACTTAGAGCCGTGTGAATGGAAGCTAAGAGGCATCCCTGTAACATTCAGAAAGCGAGGGCCGAGCTGGTTAAGATGTGAGTCACGGCAGATGCTTCTTGGGGATCACACATCTGCTCCCAAGGCATCCCTCAACCAGGGCAAGATGACCCAACACCATCCTGGATGCCATCAGCAAAACAGGGATGATCCGTGCTGAAAAAGAGGGGTATCTTTGGATTTGGTGTTGAAATTTCCCCAAATATAACAGAATAAAGGGAATGTGGAGGTCTTCTAGTCCAGCCTCTTGCTCAAGAAGAACACCCAAATGGCTGTCCAATTTCTTCCTCAAAACCTTCAGTGATGAAGCATCCACAACTTCTGGAGGCAGGTTGTTCCACTGGTTAATTGTTCTCTCTGTCAGGAAATTTCTCCTTAGTTCTAGGTTGCTTCTCCCCTTGATTAGCGTCCATCCATTGATTCTTGTCCTACCTTCAAGTGCTTTGGAAAGTCCCTTGACCCCCTCTTTTTGGGGGGAGCCCTTCAGATATAGGAACCCTGCTATCATGTCACCCCTAATCCTTCTCTTCATTAAACTGGACATACCCAATCCCTGCAACCGTTCTTCATATGTTTTAGCCTCCAGTCCCTATATTTTCCACGATGTGTCCAATTGTCAATGCATCAGACATTCCATGAGTGGTGATGGGTATAGCAAAATGAACAGATTCCAACATTTGATAGCATCTCAGCTTGACATGGGGCAGCAGCCGAGAGCTGGAAAATATCCAGTGGCTGATTTTAATTCTGCAGGCCCATAGGTATAGTAAGGGTGGGACCATAGAAGGTCTGGAACTGTGCCTGCTGCCACTTTCCACCAGTTGTCTTTCCTGGATGGCCTTCAAGGTCAGCCCCATGTAGAACACATTCCAGTAATCTAATGGAGAAATGAGCAGGGTGTTCATAACTCTTGAGCAAGCCCTCCTGGTCCAGGGCTGAAAGATGAATCCGTGCATCGCTCCCCCTGGCCACAGCTGGCATCTGCTCCCGAAGCAGGAGCTACAAGTCCAGAAGAACTTTGGGTTGAGCACTAGCTCTGCCCAGGGGAGGGCTACTCCAGCCAAAGTCAGAGATGACCTTCACTAGAACCAGGACAGACAGCCGGCTATCACTTTCCCTCATTCTCACCCCCAGTCAGAAGGAATACAGAGCTAAAGAACAATTGTGGAAAGAGTGCAGAGAAGAGCAACAAGGATGGTTAGGGGACTGGCGGCTGAAACATACAAAGTCGGGTTGCAGGAACTGGGCATAGCTAGTTATTTTTTCTCCTTCTGCTCTCCTGGTTCTAAACGTGTCACCAAGACACTAAATCTGGCCAGTTGTTTTATGATCTGTGTGAACTTCCTTGCTTCAAGGGCCCGTTAATTTTTCTTGTTGTCAACCCACAAGGTTTCTTGCCTTCTCATTGATCAACATCTGGCTTAAAAAAACAGTCTTGGGAGAAAAGAACAGAATCACTTTGCTGAGGAGATCCTGGAATCCTGCATCCAGTTCTGGTCACCATGATGTAAAAAAGATGTTGAGACTCTAGAAAGAGGGCAGAGAAGAGCAACAAAGAGGATCAGGGGACTGGAGGCTAAAGCATATAAGGAAAGGCTGCTGGAATTGGGTATGTCTAGTTGAATGAAGAGAAGGACGAGGGGGGACAGGATAGCAGGGTTGCAGTATCTCAAGGGCTGCCCCAAAGAAGAGGGAGTCAAGCTATTCTCCAAATCCCCTGAAGGCAGGACAAGAAGCAACAGGTGGAAACTAACCAAGGAGAGAAGCAACCTGGAATTAAGGAGAAACTTCCTAACAATAAAACAATTAAGCAGTGGAACAGTTTCTCTCCAGAAGTTGTGGGTGCTTCAACACTGGAGCTTTTTGAGAAGAAACAGCCATTTGTCCAGAATGCTCTATGGCAGTGGTTCTCAACCTGTGGGTCGGGACCCCATTTGGGGTCGTACGACCATTTCACGGGGGTCACCAAACAACGCAGTCCGCCATTTTTTTCCCCCTTTTCCTTAGCTGTGCTCCTCCCTTTTATTCTATTGGCTTTTGAAAGCCAATAGAATAGACTCTCTTGAATAGAGTCTAATTCTATTGGCTTTCCAAAGCCAATAGGAATTGTCCAGGCTGTCTCTGCCCTGCTGAGCCCGCCAAAAGTCCCATTCTGCAACGGTGCTGCACCAGTTGAGTAGTCCTCGACTTACGACCGGTTGAGTAGTCCTCGACTTACGACCGGCTGGGGGTCGCGGCATTAAAAAGGTTGAGAACCACTGCTCTAGGGTCTCCTGTTTGGGCAGGGGGCTGGACTAGAAGACTTTGGAGGTCCCTTCCCATTTTGGTACTCTGTTCACTCCTTGGACAACCATATTTGACCACCGCAGGGCAGAAGTGCCCCAAATGTTTCCGTTTTGAAATTTCCATCCCATCCTTCCACGCCTGAAGACCGCTTGGCAGAAACCACCAGCTGAGTTGTGAATCTAACCCCTTTCCAAGTCCTGGAATATTGGCAGCCCTCTAATTTCTGAAGGAAATTTCTCAAGATAAGCTCCATAATTCCGCTGGCCGTTGCCTCCCCTGGTTTTATTGTGCGAGAAAATAATTTACGGCTTTTGAATTGCAGCTCAGAATTGCACCAGACCAAGGCAGAAGCGTCTTCTTTGCAAGAAGGGATTTGGAAATAATACTTAATCTTCCTATTGGAAAAAAAAAAAGGGGGAAACTGTAAATGTGTCCATTTTCGTAATTAATTGCTTTCCCCTGTAGTAATTGCTATTGGCTCTGTCTGCAACGTGCCGGATTTTTAGGCACGTTCAAGTAGCGTTAAGTTCAGTCGAGTTTAAAATGCTACATTTAATCATTTCATATTTTGCAATTGGATAGCGTTCGATTTTGCAAAACATCCTCTTCCTTCTCTTAAAGGAAGGAATTTATGCTAACCAAATATTAATCTTTTTATAAGTAAAAAAAATCTGAGATTATACTGATAAAATCCCCCATCTCGAATATTTTTTGTTTGTTTGTGCAACTCATCATATTTGATTTGGAAAATTGTATATTGAATTTTGGGATTAACATTCACCAGCTAATTCCAAAAGGAATCCTTTTGTAATAAGGTCAGGCGTTATTTCTTCACAGGGAGGGGTGAACTTTTGGGTCTCCTTGGTTGGCCTGAAGAAGGTAATCATTTATTTATTTATATATCAGAGTTATTAAATTTATTTTTTTACTCAAAGATAGGGATCTCGTACCTCTGGAGAAACGGTTTTTGCAGTGGTCTTGGATCCTCTGATGTTTTCTTGCTAAGTTCCCAGGGGCTTTTAAAAGCTGGCCAGGTGTAGACTTTAGCTAAGTTCTGATCAGAACTGAAGGGTAGAAGGAAGGTTGGATGGAAAGAAGGGAAAAAGGGTGGAAGGGTGGAAGGAAGGAAGGGTGAAAGGAAGGAAGGAGCTAAGCCCTTTCTCTGATCAGAACTGAAGAAAGGAAAGGAAGGAAGGAAGGAAGGAAGGAAGGAAGGAAGGAAGGAAGGAAGAGAGAAAGAAAGAAAGGGTGGAAGGAAGGAAGGGTAGAAGAAAGGAAGGGTGAAAAAAAGGGTAGGAAGAAAGAGTGGAAAGAAAGAAAGAAAAGGTGAAAGGAAGGAAAGAAGGAAGGAGGGTGGAAGAAAGGAAGGAAGGGTGGAAGGAAGGATGGAAGAAAGAAAGAAAAGGTGGAAGGAAAGAAAAAAAGAAGGAAGGAAGGAAGGAAGGAAGGAAGGAAGGAAGGAAGGAAGGAAGGAAGGAAGGACATGC
The DNA here is from genome assembly GCA_039797435.1 of Crotalus adamanteus. NCBI lineage: Eukaryota > Metazoa > Chordata > Lepidosauria > Squamata > Viperidae > Crotalus > Crotalus adamanteus. The sequence continues at coordinate 1,023,891 of CM077924.1, forward strand.
TCGGGGGGGGGGGGCAGTTTGTCTGATGAGGTTCACCTCTTCTGCAGCTGACTCTTCTTGATTTGCTGGCCTGCTTTTTCTTGCTTAGCCCTTCAGAAATGGCGATAACAGAAGACGGATAGATCCCTGGGGTGGGCTGGGGGGGTGGGGGAGGCCTTCCAGGGCGATCCATTTAACAAGCGCTTTTGTACCAGGAAATCAGCACGTTTAACCTAACAAGCAACTCCAATGCCACAGGGACAAATAAATCTCCTTCTCACCTCTTCGTTTCACAGCCTACATAAAGCAGCCCCAGAAGTCAACAGAGAAGTGACCGCAGGAGACATCCATCACTTTGACACGTAGATGACTTGCCCCTGACTCGAACCTTCAGCCTTAGCCTGAAGTGGGGAAGTTGACCCCCAAGTTCCTACCGATTGCCGGATGGGGCCAATGTAGACTCTACCTACCCCAACTCTAAATGTTGCCACAGAGGAAAAGCTGGGTCTTGGGATGCTACACGAGGTTGAGTTATGGGACGGTGTTGGGTAGATCCATTTCCCGACATCTGATTAACCAATGACGCCGCGTTTCATTTTCTGGTTTAGGATTATGGGCAATGGGTACAGACCTAGTAAAGCATGTCCCAGTGGTGTTTTTTCCAGGAGGCAACTGGACTACCTTGTTTTTCTTTGAAGACGTTTTGCTTCTCATCCAAGAAGCTTCTTCAGCTCTGACTGGATGGTGGGGAACGGAAGGATGTATACTCCTTGCAGACAGCTGATCATTTGCATCCTTTTGGAGAGTTGTTGAGGCCACCTGGAGGTTTACCTGTGTCCTCAGGGTCACCTGAGTGGTGCAAACAGGGGTGGAGCCTTCTTGGGACTGCTGAAAGGACTGTGTTGTAGACTGGAGATAGACGATGTCCTATCCCCCCCATTGAGGGAGGGCTGATCAGTTTTGACCTTGATGGCCTCTTTGACCCTCTTTCAAACCAGCGGTCCTCTCTGTCCAAAATGTGGACCTTGCTGTCTTTGAAAGAGTGGCCTTTGACCTGTGACTTGGATGACTGAGCATCTCCATTGACACCTAGGAAAGCAGTATCCTCCTTGGTTAAAATGAACAACGGGATAGCAACATTGCCGCCCACACAACGGGATTCCTTCCAGGTTTGGATCACAAACCAGAAGTGTAACGAGCAGGTGGGCGAGTGGGAGAGAACAGCATGGGAACAGGAAGAGCAAATCAGGAGAAGATATCAGGAAAATAAGGATTAAAATTAACCCAATAACTAAAATTGCAAGAACCCTCCAACTCAAGCAAACCACCGTGCTCAGAGAACGCCAAAGACTCTGGTGTGGGGAGAACCCAAGAATTGTCCTACATTAGCATGTAAGGAACGGTTGCTGGAATTGGGAATGTCTAGTCTAATGAAGAGAAGGACGAGAGGTGACAGGATAGCAGTCTTCCAGTATCTCAGGGGCTGCCGTAAAGAAGAGGGAGTCAAGCTATTCTCCAAAGCGCCTGAAGGCAGGACAAGAAGCAACGGATGGAAATTGACCAAAGAGAGAAGCAACCTGGAACTAAGGAGGAACTTCCTGACAGTGAGAACAATTAACCAGTGGAACAACCTGCCTCCAGAAGTTGTGAATGCTCCAACACTGGAGATTTTTAAGAAGAAACTGGACAACCATTTGTCTGAAATGGTATAGGGTTTCCTGCCTGAGCAGGGGGTTGGACTAGATGACCTCCAAGGTCCCTTCCAACTTTACTACTACTACTATTACTATTACTACTACTCCTACTCCTACTCCTACTACTACTACTACTATTTGGCAGGCCAGGCTGTCATATTAAAATTTACTACTACTACTACTACTACTACTACTATTACTACTATTTGGCAGGCCAGGCTGTCATATTAAACCAGAATAGGATTGGATTATTTTGGCAGAGACATGTTTGGGGGGATAAAGGAACCAGGTTTGGTTAACCTGGATTTTGGGTCGAGCCTTGTGCAGGCTACTACATCTCATAGAATTTTGCTCCAGGAGAGAACACAGAAGATTGGCTTCCAAAAGAGCTGCAGTCCTGGGCCAGACACCTGGGAGTAAGCCTCACTGAACATTGGACAGAAAGGATTGAGTTGCAATGTCTACACATGTAGTTAAAAATGTGGAGGAATTTTTCCAAAGTAGATGGGTTGCAGGAACCAATCTGGGTCAGCCACTGGGACCAGAGGTTTAGTTTTGCAAGCTGGAGCCCCCATCCTCAGGGAACGTCTCTCTGGCTGAGTGTGTGCTTTGGGCTGTTCCGCATGTGGTGTTTATACGGTGCCGATTGTGTGTGGCTTTTATATGTTGATTGGTGTGTTGATGGCCAGTGATTAAGCCATTGGCTGTTGTTTCATTGTGGTGCCAAACTCTGGCCTCCTAAGCACCTGCTAAGCTGCTGGTCAATCAGTCCTCCAGTTGACTGATGAGGGCCCGTTTCCCAGGCTTCAATCATTTCCCTGGCTGTTTTTGTCCCCGCTTGGCCAACAATCTTAGTAGCTGCGAAATTGAATGTATAAGTTGGAGTCATCTTTGAACTTCCAGATGTTCAGACCAAGCAGGTTGTCTTCATGCCCTCCAGAGCTGAGAACATTTCTGAAGGACCCACCTGAGACCAGAAGCACAGTGTTCATTTAAGGAATGATTCAATCAAACCTCTTGTCTTTTTGTGTGGGTTTTTCTCTTAACTTCTCAGATCCCATCTCTCCTCCTCCTCCTCCTCCTCCTCCTCCTCCTCCTCCTCCTCTGCTTCCACAGTCACACGGTGACTTGGCCAAGATAAGCACTCTTAGGAGCAGCCATCTTTGGAAACGGAGCAAGCAACATAGCAATTTTTGGAATCATGCTAACTCCTGGGAATTCCCAGTGTGCCATTGTTATTGTTTTTGCTTCTTAATAGACATGCTCTGTGCTACGTTATCGGCTTAATTTCTCTTCGTGACTATGTTTCATTTTCTGAAGAATCCAGAAGGTGGCCAAGTTGTTTGGAAGAAAGAGACTTCTCCCAAGTTCAAGAGGAGGCGGAGGGCCCTTCTCCGTGGCTTTCTAGAGAATGCGGCTGTCAGGCCACACCATTCCTCCACCGTCCCAGAAGGGCCCTCAAGACGTTCCGTCTTCTTCTTGGGTCACTGAAGACAACTCTACAAAGGGAGCCTGTCGTCACCCTCAGTTAAGTTAAGAATAGAACTGTGTCCTGGCATGAGATGCACTGCAGGATGTTGGGCCTCTGGTGACTTCTGGAGGAGCCAGTCTGTCTTCTTCTGTGCAGTGGTGGAGAGAAAAGCTTTTCTCGGCTCCCAGGACCTCAGAGCAGCGTTCCCATTCTGGGCCATGGTTGAATCTCTTCTCTACTCGTGCAAGCTGACATGATGCAAGATCACCTGCTCCCGACTCTTCCAAGGATGAACGTAGGAATGCCATCATTGCAGGGGCTCTTGGCGACCTGCCCTAGCCTCCTAGTCTCCACCACCACCACCACCTGCCCATTGTCCAAGCTCTCCGGAAACAAAATGGCAGGTCGGCAGGTCCTGTCTCCTCTCTGCCTCCTTTTCCTTCTAGGAAACCACTCCAAGCTTAATGGTGGACTCGCCACAGGCAACTTGCTGAGGGACAATTCAACAATTCAATTGAATTATTTAAAATCATTAAAAAATTAATTCGAATGTTGTCATTCCCATTTTATTTTGTCCTCCCTTTGGGATTCTTTCTTTAATGGTTCTGGGAGTTGAAGTCCACGAGTCATAAAAGAGCCAAGGTTGCCTACCCCTGGTCTAGACTTTTCTTTGGCCTTAGTGTAACTCTTCCCATGTGATGGGTTGGACATGGCAAGTTGTCTCATGGTGAGTTGGCCGCAGGAGGTTGGCCGCAGCGAGTTGTCCCATTCAATGATAGCCATGTTCCAATAGCTGAGGGGCTGCCCCAAAGAAGAGGGGTGTGTGTGTCAACCTCTTCTCCAGAGCACCTGAAGGCAGGACAAGAAGCAACAGATGGAAACTCATCAAGGAGAGAAGCAACCTGGAACCAACCAACCAACCTAGAACTAAGGAGGAACTTCCTGACAGTGAGGACAATTAATCTGGCTTGTCTCGAGAAGTGGTGGGTGCTCCATCACTGGAGGTTTTGAAGAGATTAGACAGCTATTTTGTCTGAAATGCTTCAGCATCTCCTGCTTGAGCAAGGGGTTGGATTAGAAGACCTTGAAGGTCCCTCCTAACTCAGTTATTCTGTAATTCTGTGAGTTGCTAAGTGAATCCCTGCAGCTGGTATAATAGTCAGAGGATTGTGAAGCAAATTGGGTTTCCTCCACTGAAGGTTGCAACAGGGGTTCAGATGACCCTGAGACGCTGTGACCGTCATGGACGGCTGGACTAGAAGACTTCCAAGGTCTATTCCAACTCATTTGCTCTGTTATTCCTCTCTTGTTATTCTGTGACGGTATTCTATTACTGTTATTCTGTTATTTTCTTATTCTCTTACCCTGTTAATGGTAAACCCTTGACCTCAGAGTTGGGATTGGTTCATTATCACAAAATCTCTGGAGCGCAACCCATTGTTAGGCAGTTGCCATTCCTTTCTCACATACTTGGCCTTGTTGAGGAACAGTCTTTGGCAACATGTCATGTTCAGAGGAGCGAGGAGTGGGGAGAGCTGTCCGGCCGTCTCCATGTCCCATGACTCGCTATTTGGTTCAGTGGATGGTTCTCAAAGCCCAGGGAGAAGCAACTTCTGCCAGACTCAAGTGGTCGTAGCCAAGGCGAGTTCTCCAGGAGAAGCAAACGGGTTCCAAGATGGCTCAGCGTTCACAAGGATTCCTGCTTTCTACATGCCGTGGACAGATCTTGTCAGAGCCGTCAGAATAAAAATGGCCATTGGTTAGTGGTGGTTGATAAAGTTTAATGGTTAGGATGATGGTGGTGGCTTGGATAGTGGTGGTGGTGGAGGAGGAGGAGGAGGAAGAGAAGGAGAAGGAGAAGAGGAAGAAGAAGAAGGAGAAGGAGGAGGAGGAGGAAAAGGAGGAGGAGGAGGAGGAGAAGGAGGAGAAGGAGAAGGAGGAGGAGGAGAAGAAGAAGGAGGAGGAGGAGGAGAAGAGGAGGAGGAGGAGGAGAAGGAGGAGGAAAAGGAGGAGGAAGAGGAGGAGGAGGAGAAGGAGGAGGAGAGGGAGGAGAAGAAGAAGGAGGAGGAGGAGGAGAAGAGGAGGAGGAGGAGGAGAAGGAGGAGGAAAAGGAGGAGGAAGAGGAGGAGGAGGAGAAGGAGGAGGAGAGGGAGGAGAAGAAGAAGGAGGAGGAGAAGAGGAGGAGGAGGAGAAGGAGGAGGAAAAGGAGGAGGAGAAGAAGGAGGAGGAGGAGGAGAAGGAGGAGGAGGAAAAGGAGGAGGAAGAGGAGGAGAAGGAGGAGGATGGCTATTTGGGCAGAAAACACATGGATGTGTCTAAAGTTAGGGAGATCCCTCAAATCAACAAGAATATGGAGAGTAAATTAAAGCTATATCAATTTTCCCCCACTTCAATTGGGGTGCATTTGTGTTTGTGTGTCTGTGTGTTTCTATTGTGCACTGCCTGCCCCTATACACTATGTGACTACTTCTTGACTTTCTTTGTGACCCTTCAGTTCCAAAAGAGATGCTTTTATGGAGAGTCCAGCCACCTGGCCTGTTCTGGAGCTGGAAACCAAGCAGGGCCACCAGGAAAGTTCAGGATTATAGGCTGGATTGGGGAGTAAGAAAAATCCTGAAGAAGGCAAGACAGATCACCTTCCTACAGGACTCTGACCCAGGAAAGGGCATGGAAGGGTCCACCATCTGAGACGATTCACTGACCTGTCACACCGAGAGCCAATGTGGAGAAGGGGAGAAGGTTTTGGATTCACACCAGATGGTCCAGGTGGAAGTCCATCTTTTGGACTGGGATTCTCCAGGCTGAACTTTGGACCGGACCTTCCCTCTCAGCCCAATTCCCTCACAACCCCCTTGTGGTGGGGCTAGGATGTGGCGAGATCACCATGGAAACCACCTTGCTCCCTTGGAAGAACCATATAAGTAATAAGATGAAGGATGTCCGTGGTCCAAAATCCCAGCCAGATTGGCTTTATAGAGCATCGCCAAGAATAAACCAACTAGGCCTTGAAGCAGGGCTTCCAGGATTAAGGATGTGAACCAGCCAGAGATTCACTCGTGGCTGTAGTTTTGCTCCTCGCCCAAGTATCTGGTTTCAACTACAAGTGGTTTACACTGCCTTGAATGCAGAAAAGACTATTTCAGACTTTTGGGTGAAATGAGAGAAGAATGGAGAAGATGGATAGAATATGTTCAGAAGAAATATGGAACTACAAAGTTTCATTTATTTTATGAGTAATGGATTTGCTTATAAAATTATGATGTTAAAGTTTGAAGGGAGTTAAGGGTTAGTATGATTTTGGTCATTGTATAATTAGTACACTTAAGTAGATTATGTTTAATATGTTTGTATAACCCTGTACTTGGCTCTGGGAAGTGGGGTGGGGGAGGGGGGTGGGGGGAGGATGGGTTGGAGGTTAAATAGGTCAGATAAGTAGAAATAGTTTTATTGTATATAATATTGATGTTTCAATTTGGAGAGAGGAATTGCTCGGGCATTTCCCCTGGACCGCATCCAGAGTGAGAAGATAGGAGGAAGGGGAGAAGCAAGTAGGAAGGTTGAGGAGAAGGAGGAGAGGGGGAGAGTGAGGAAGAAGAGGGAGGAAGAGGGAAGTGAGAGAAGAGGTTAGAGGGGGGATGCGGTTTGGGGGGAAATGGGTGAGCCATACCGAAAGTTGTGTGTGTAAACTTATTCTATTCTTTATCTGAAGTACTTTTTATGAATGTAATGCAAAATTGAAAATAAAAAAAATTTTTACAAAAAAAAA
>CM077924.1:1035800-1065783 GCA_039797435.1 Crotalus adamanteus
TCTCTTCTGGCTTGACGTGACTGGCGAAAGATCGTTTCCTCTCCAGCCCCTCCAGATACAGTAGATTGAAATCGACAGCGAGCAACGACTCCAGATTTGATTGCTTCCTTTCCACGTCCATCTCATGACAAATCTGTTTGCTGCTTTTGGCTGCTGGGCTCCTGGGGATGTCAGCAAGCACAATGGAGCCTCTCATTCCCTCCCTCCCGGGATGTACCACCCAGCCTTCCACATCGTGCTTGCATCGGAGTGCCTGCATAGAAGGTCTACTTAAACGCCATTGGGGTTGGTCTCAGCCTGTGAAGTTGTGCTCCTCTCCCCCGCCATCATGTATGCTCACCAGTGATCTATTCACTGTCACTGTTCCACTGAGAAGAAGGTTCAGGTGTGGCCTCCTTGGGCTACTTCTATCATTCAAAGCATTTCATGGAAAGCTTCCTCTCCTACACTGAAACACTGAGCAGGGACTTTTGTTGTTGTTGTTGTTAATTGCGAAGTCGTGTCCGACCCATCGCGACCCCATGGACAATGTTCCTCCAGGCCTTCCTGTTCTCTACCATGTTCTGGAGTCCATTTAAGTTCACACCTACTGCTTCAGTGACTCCATTCAGCCGTCTCATTCTCTGTCGTCCCCTTCTTCTCTTGCCCTCCATCTTTCCCAGCATTAGGCCCTTCTCCAGGGAGTCCTTCCTTCTGGCAAAGAAGTAGATGTCTCACCAAGGACTATCCGTCTCTATTGTTTCTTGCCCAAAATATCTGGGGAAACTGAAAAGAGGCAAAACACGTCAAGGTGGGACTCCATCCAAGCAGAAACCCATCAGGGCAGGAAATGCAGCTTCTAACCCAAGCAGTAAACACCCTAAGATGTTCTGAGAAGTGCCTCATCTAAAGAGAAGAGGGACAAAACACTCCACATCTGTTGCCCTTTTTTGGGTAGTTCCCTTCCAAAGCATCCACCGACTGACTCTTGCTGGTGGAGTCCTCAGGAAACGTCCTCGCCCCAGTTCCTCTTCCCTGCCCATCCCTTTCCAGGAGCAGGCATTTTAGTCTGTGTGGTGTCGGTCTCCATAGTTTCACCTCCTTGTTTGCACTTACTCATGACACACAACAAGAAATTTGTCCTCCCTTCTAAAATGAGAGCATCCAAAGGCGAAGCTTCAAAAGTCATCATGAGGTCAGCTTGGAAGACCAAAGGAGAAGCGTTTAATAATAATAATAATAATAATAATAATAATAATAATAATAATAATAATAATAATAATAATACTAGTATTAAAGTTGGAAGGGACCTTGGAGGTCATCTAGTCCAACCCCCTGCTCGGGCAGGAAACCCTACACCATTTCGGACAAATGGCCGTCCAGTCTCTTCTTAAAAACTTCCAGTGTTGGAGCATTCACCACTTCTGGAGGCAGGTTGTTCCACTGATTAATTGTTCTAACTGTCAGGAAGTTTCTCCTTAGTTCTAGGTTGCTTCTCTCCTTGATTAGTTTCCACCCATTGTTTCTTGTCCTGCCTTCAGGTGCTTTGGAAAATAGCTTAATTCCCTCTTCTTTATGGCAGCCCCTGAGATATTGGAATACTGCTATCCTGTCCCCCCTTGTCCTTCTCTTCGTTAAACTAGACATACCCAATTCTAGCAACCGTTCCTTATATGTTTTAGCCTCCAGTCCCCTAATCATCTTTGTTGCTCTTCTCTGTACTCTTTCTAGAGTCTCAACATCTTTTTTGCATCGTGGTGACCAAAACTGGATGCCGTATTCCAAGTGTGGCCTTATCAAGGCATCGTAAAGTGATATTAATACTTCACGTGATCTTGATTCTGTCCCTCTGTTAATGCAGCCTAGCACTGTGTTGGCCTTTTTGGCAGCTGCAGCACACGGCTGGCTCATATTTAGGTGATTGTCTACTAGGACTCCGAGGTCCCTCTCACAGTTACTACTATTGAATAATAGTTTGTCCAAGTACAATCAGCAATTAGCAGACCGAGGGTTCAGTCAATGCAACAAGGTCAAGAGAGAGTGCGCTAGCTGAAATTTACCAGCAGGTCCATCAACTGACCGGTTTTATTTTTGAAGGAAAATCAGTAGTCCTGACATTTTATAAGTTACCGATAAAGGAGGCTATTTATAGCTCAGGGTTGAAATGAAGAGTGTTTGGTGCTCTCTGAGCTTGGAAAATAATGACAATGAATCATGCCCTTCATCCACAAAGTGACATTGACAGACTCTATCTACCAAGGCAAATAGGAATGCTGCAAGTACATCAGATGGTTGAAGAAATAAAAATGGCTTTGGAAGAATATCTGAAGAACAATGATAAAGATGCACTGAAATTAGTATATCAGGAAGGCTTACTAACCACTGGAGAGAGCAAACTGGCCTACAAGAAAGACCAAATGAAGAACAGAATAGAGGCATGGGAAGACAAAACACTACATGGCCAGTACATTAAAACAATAGCTGGGAAAGCAGATAATAACAAAACCTGGCAATGGTTAAGAGCAGGAAAATTGAAGAAAGAGACCTAGGGACTAATTCTGGCTACACAAGACCAAGCCTTAAGGACAAAGGCATATAAAGTCAAAATTAAGAAGACAGCAACAGACAGTAAGTGCCGCCTATGCAAAGAAGCTGAAGAAACAGTAGACCACCTGGTAAGCTGCTGCAAGAAGATCGCACAGACTGACTACAAGCAGCGGCATGACAAAGTAGCAACAACGGTGCATTGGAAGATCTGCAAGAAATATCATTTGCCTGTAAGCAAAAACTGGTGGGATCATAAAATAGAGAAAGTCATAGAAAATGATAAAATTAAACTGCTCTGGGACTTCAGAATTCAAACAGACAAGCACCTGCAACATAACACCCCAGACTTAACAACTGTCGATAAGAAAGACAAAAAAGTCTGGATAGTAGACGTGGCAGTGCCTGGAGACAGCAGAATAGACGAGAAAGAACTGGAGAAGATAACAAAATACAAAGACCTACAAATAGAAATAGAAAGACTGTGGAAAAAGCAAGCAAGGGTAGTACCAATAGCCATAGGCGCCTTGGGTGCAATCCCAAAACAACTGGAGCACCACTTGAACACCATCGGCATTGACAAATTCGCTATTAGTCAATTGCAAAAGGCGGCCTTATTAGGAGCTGCTTCCATCCTGCGATGATACCTGTAATACCATCAAACATCCACATCTGCCTATCCCAGGTCCTGGGTAAGGACTCGATAGGTAGACAAAATGCCAAATCCAGTCTGAACATCTGGCTGACTGTGCGATGATCCATAATAATAAAGTTGGAAGGGACCTTGGAGGTCATCTAGTCCAACCCCCTGCTCAGGCAGGAGACCCTATACTATTTCAGACAAATGGCTGTCCAATCTCTTAAAAACTTCCAGTGTTGGAGCATTCACACCTTCAGGAGGCAGGTTGTTCCACTGGTTATTTATTCTAACTGTCAGGAAATTTCTCCTTAGTTCTAGGTTGCTTCTCTCTTTGATTAGTTTCCATCCATTACTTTTTGTCCTGCCTTCAGGTGCTTTGGAGAAGAGGTTGACCCCCCCCCCTTCTTTGTGGCAACCCCCCTCTCTTCTTTAAAAACTCCAGTGATGGAGCACCTACAACGTAAGGTGGCAAGCTGTTCCACTGATTAATTGTCTTCACTGTCAGGAAATTTCTCCTTAGTTCTAGGTGGGTTCTCTTCCTTACTCATTTCCATCCATTGCTTCTTGTCCTGCCTTCTGGTGCTTTGGAAAATAGGGGGACCCCCCCCTTCTTCTCTGTGGCAGCCCCTGAGATATTGCCCCCCCCAAACCTCTGAGTAATGGCAGAAGATGTGGGAATGCTCCCTCCTCTCAAAATGCCAGGATGGTGGATGGGCTTCTTGTCCCATCACCTCCTGGCCAGGCAATTCATCTGCCTGCGTTGCTCAAGGATCTGCAGGAAAGAGGAACCCTTGCAAAAAGATACGTGTCCCAGTAAAAATAGAGATTCTTTTTTTCTCTTCCTTCCCCTACTTTCCCCAAAGTCCAAGTCTCCAGTCGCTGACTTATTTGGAGGGGTCAAATATTTTGGATGGATGTCTCCAAGCGCTGTTGACAATGGACATATTTAATCATCAAGATCATTTAAAATAATATTTGTTTGTCAGGCTACTGTTGTTCTAGCAAAATCTTTTCCAGTTTAATAATCCATGGTCGGAAAAATACAAACAAAGAGAGGGGGGGGGAGGAGAAACAGCTTCTTCCTGACCCCCAAATATGGTAAATAAATCCATTGAAGCTATTCTAGAGCACAATGACTTGGCACTGGACCCCAATTTCTCCTAACTTTTCATGCAGGGGCTATTGGTAATGAGAATGCGCCCTTTTAGCACCCAGAAACCACAATTCCCTGGAAGGCGTAAAATTGGTTTTAAAAAACATTCAGAGAAATAACAAGAACAAGATAAAACAGTGACCTACAATGGTGCCATCACCAATGTTTGCCCGTTGAGACCCAAAAGAGGAGAACTTTGATGCAGACGGAAGTTAATTATCACCCTTTTGCGCACAACGGTCCTCTCGGGATGGGTCATGCTGGGCACCTGAGGACTTTTGGACAGCCAAGTTTGGTGGGTGGGTCTCCTTTCAGCGTAGCAACATCCCTACTTGAGACTCCGGCAAGTAGGCAGAGAGTTAAGAGTCATTGCCCCTAGTTCCTTTCTCTGAATAGGTGGGTCTATTCAGATTACGTCAGAAATGAAACCACCCTGGAGAGGGCAGGATGAGAAACAACGGTTGGAAACCGACCAAAGAGACAAGCAACCTGGAATTAAGGAGAAACTTCCTAACAGTGAGGACAATGAACCAGTGGAACAGCTTTGCCTTCAGAAATCGTGGGAAACTCCATCACTGGAGATTTTTAAGAAGAGACTGGACAATCACATGTCTGAGATGGTACAGGGTCTCCTGCTTGAGCAGGGGGCTGGACTAGAAGACCTCCAAGGTCCCTTCCAGCTTCTATTCTATTCTATTCTATTCTATTCTATTCTATTCTATTCTATTCTATTCTATTCTATTCCTAATTCTATCTATTCTATTCTATTTATTGTTCCATTCCTTATTCTATTCTATTCTATTCTATTCTATTCTATTCCTAATTCTATCTATTCTATTCTATTTATTGTTCCATTCCTTATTCTATTCTATTCTATTCTATTCTATTCTATTCTATTCTATTCTATTCTATTCTATTGTTCCATTCCTTATTCTATTCTATTCTATTCTATTCTATTCTATTCTATTCTATTCTATTCTATTCTTCTATTCTATTCTATTCTATTCTATTGTTCCATTCCTTATTCTATTCTATTCTATTCTATTCTATTCTATTCTATTCTATTCTATTCTATTCTATTATTCCATTCCTAATTCTATTCTATTCTATTCTATTCTATTCTATTCTATTCTATTCTATTCTATTCTATTCTATTCTATTCTATTCCTAATTCTATCTATTCTATTCTATTTATTGTTCCATTCCTTATTCTATACTATTCTATTCTATTCTATTCTATTCTATTCTATTCTATTCTATTCTATTCTATTCTATTCTATTCTATTCTATTCTATTGTTCCATTCCTTATTCTATTCTATTCTATTCTATTCTATTCTATTCTATTCTATTCTATTCTATTGTTCCATTCCTTATTCTATTCTATTCTATTCTATTCTATTCTATTCTATTCTATTCTATTCTATTCTATTCTATTCTATTCTATTGTTCCATTCCTAATTCTATTCTATTCTAACATATTTCCAGGGAACAATGGACGGGATTGTCCTCTTCTGCTTCCTAATACCTTCTCCAGCACATCCTGGTCTGTCTCTAACAACCACCCTGCCTGTAAAGCTTTAAACCAATGTGTGTTTGCCCAAGATGATGATACAGTAATGGCTTCTTTCAGATTTTGCCTGTTATTAAAAGCAGGTTGATGAGCGATAGCAAACGTGGCTCCCGTGAACGAAGCGAAGGGCCCATCCAGCCTGTTTGTAATCGCCATCTGGTGCATTATGCAACACGTGGCAAGATTTGCACCCTTCCCTTCTTTCTTATAAATCTAATTTTCAGTTTAAGGTGACAGTAATAATATGTTAAATACCAGCAGATTATTAGAAACACATTCATTGAAAACTACCCATGTAATAGATGGTTATCGGTGACATCACGAGCCTAAGTAGATACAGATGTTGGCCAGATGAAGGCTGAGTGACGGCGAAGTGAAATTGCGCCAGCGGCTTCGACCCTCCTTGAAGTCAATTTGTTTGCACTCTCCTAATTCTTGAAATAGTGTGAATACCTCACATGCCTCCGCCGTGTGTTCTTGGGCATGGAACGTGCATTGTAATAATCCTAATAAATGTTGTTTGTCTGGCACCCACTGGCCCGAGCAGTCGTGGATGCTTGGCCAACAACTGTGTGGAGACCCGCTGAGTGTTAAAAATGTGCAATGGAGGAAGCTGAGCAGCAGAACTGAGAAGGAACAAAGAAAGAAAAAAAAAACCCCAAAACCCTCTCACTGGAAAGGAATGCTCAATGTTCCTTGGGGATATTTTAAAGGCGGTCGAATCTTTTCATGACCCACTGAACAATCTGGAGGGTGGAAAGCTACAGTTATCCAGTTTTGTAGGGAGAATCCTGTGGACCTCTTGGAGGTAGCCCCGGAAATGAACCAGGCTGGGCAGAATTGTCTACGGCAGTGTTTCTCAACCTTGACAATTTTAAGGCATGTGGACTTCAACTCCCAGAATTCCACAGCCAGCAATGCTGGCTGTGGAATTCTGGGAGTTGAAGTCCACATGCCTTAAAATTGTCAAGGTTGAGAAACACTGGTCTACAGAGATTCTTCATGAGACATTAAAGGCCTGGAGACTAATGGTTGTAGGATTTGTGTTTGGCTAGTCTAGAAAAAAGAAGAACTGTGGGGTGGGGGGGATGTGTGTGTGTGACATGATAGCGGTCTTCCGAAATTGGAGGGGCTGCCCCAAAGAGGAGAGAGGCAATCAAGCTATTCTCCAAAGCACCAGACAGCAGGACAAGAAGCAACAGATGGAAACTCATCAAGGATAGAAGCAACCTAGAACTAAGGAGAAACTTCCTAAAAGTGAGGACACTTAACCAGTGGAACAGCTTGCCACCAGACATTGTAGGTGCTTCATCACTGGAGGCTTTTAAGAAGAGACTGGACAGCCATCTGTCTGAAATGGTATAGGTCAGGGGTGGGGAACCTGGGCTCTTTCATGACTGGTGGACTTCAACTCCCAGAATTCCTGAGCCGGTCATGCTGAGGGGAAAGGGAGAGGTTTCCAAGCTGAGCCAGGCTGGCTCAGGAATTCTGGGAGTTGAAGTCCACCAGTCATGAAGCGGCCTAGGCCTAGGCCAGAGTTGGCATCCTTGGCTCTTTTATGACTGGTGGACTTCAACTCCCAGAATTCCTGAGCCGGCCATGCTGAGGGGAAAGGGAGAGGTTTCCAAGCTGAGCCAGGCTGGCTCAGGAATTCTGGGAGTTGAAGTCCACCAGTCATGAAGCGGCCTAGGCCTAGGCCAGAGTTGGCATCCTTGGCTCTTTTATGACTGGTGGACTTCAACTCCCAGAATTCCTGAGCCGGCCATGCTGAGGGGAAAGGGAGAGATTTCCAAGCTGAGCCGTGCTGGCTCAGGAATTCTGGGAGTTGAAGTCCACAAGTCATAAAGGGATCATAGTTCTCTATGCTGGCTGAGGAATTCTGGGAGTTGAAATCCACAGATCATAAGAGGGCCACAGTTTCCTATGCTGGCTCAGGAACTCTGGGAGTTGAAGTCCACAAGTCATAAAAGAGCCAAAGTTCCCCACCCCTGTATCGGTTCTCCTGCTTGAGCAGGGGGCTGGACTAGAACAGAGGTCCCCAACCCCTGGGCCACGGACCGGTACTGGGCCAGCAACCAGTCCGCATAAAGAAGCAAAGCCCCATCCGTGGAATGCAGGCAGCACACAAAACCACACACTCTCCGGTCCGTGGAAAAATCTCTCTCCACGGAAACGGTCCCTGGTGCCCAAAAGGTTGGGGGCCTCTGGACTAGAAGACCTCCAAAGTCCCTTCTGTCTTATGCTGAATTGAAATTCTCGGTCCTCCAGACCACGGTTGTCTCAGAGGTGCTTTTTCAAGAGGCAACTGGACTTTCTTTGTTTTTCCTTGAAGACGTTTCACTTAATAATAATAATAATAATATTAATAAGAATAGTAAAGTTGGAAGGGACCTTGGAGGTCATCTAGTCTAACCCCCTGCTCAGGCAGGAAACCCCATACCATTTCGGACAAATGGCCGTCCAGTCTCTTCTGAAAAACTTCCAGTGTTGGAGCATTCACCGCTTCTGGAGGCAGGTGGTTCCACTGGTTAATTGTTCTCCCTGTCAGGAAGTTTCTCCTTAGTTCTAGGTTGCTTCTCCCCTTGATTAGTTTCCACCCGTTGCTTCTTGTCCTGCCTTCAGGCGCTTTGGAGAAGAGCTTGATTCCCTTTTCTTTATGGCAGCCCTTGAGATATTGGAAGACTGCTATCATGTCCGCCCTCGTCCTTCTCTTCATTAAACTAGACATGCCCAATTCCAGCAGCCGCTCCTTGTATGTTTTAGCCTCCAGTCCCCTAATCCTCTTTGTTGCTCTTCTCCGCACTTCTCTGCACTTTTCATCCAGGAAGCTTCTTCAGTTTTGGTTTGGCAGCTGAGAGGTGAGGAACGGTTTGCATTCCTTCATGAGGTCCGTTCTGGCCGTTCAGTGTCCTGCGAACCTCAGAAATGTTCCTCATTTCCTCACGTTGGGGTCCTCGGCCGCTCTCCTCACTAGCTCTGCCACCAATTAGTAGAGGAAACGCCAAAAAGATGTCCCACGAAGCCATCCAGAAAGGGAGAGGTAGAGCCGGAATCTGCTTTTGTGTGTCAAGTGTGTGTGCGTGTGTGTGTGTGTGTGTGTGTGTGCGCGTGTCTCACTCACACAGAGGGAGCTTTTATACTGCAGCCTAATTCGAACCAAATGGCCACATCCTCCAGGAGTGGAATCCAAGCGTGCCTTCAAAGTTGATTTAGGATCCTGCCCTTGATTGCGGAGATTTGTACAATCAGTGAGTTTGCAAAGCGGAGTACCCTTGCCTCTCTCCTCGGCCTGGGCCCGAGGGATGCCTGAGCCTCCCACCTGCCTTTGAAGTCTGTTGGAGGTTTACACAATTCAGAAGTGCCCACCCCAGAGATTGGAGCAAGATTCCAACCACTGTCCTTTTCCTGAGGTCTTTTTTTTCAGTTCAATTCAGAATAGAGTTGGAAAGGGACCTCGGAGGTCTTCTAGTCCAGCCCCCTGCTCAAGCAGGAGACCCTGTATCATTTCAGACAAGTGGCTGTCCAGTCTCTTGTTGAAAGCCTCCAGTGATGGAGCACCCACAATTTCTGGAGGCAAGTAGTTCTACTGGTTAATTGTCGTCACTGTTAGGAAGATTCTCCTTAGTTCCAGGTTGCTTCTCTCCTTGATTGGTTTCCATCCGTTGCTTCTTGTCCTGCCTTCAGGTGCTTTGGAGAATAGGCTGACCCCCTCCTTTTCTTTGTGGCAGCAAGTCGAGGACCACCTGTATTAGGAAAGCCTCAGGGGAAATCCAAGCATTTCAGCTGCAGACGTAGCCTGTGGATTCCTCAGGGGGATTCCAAGCAGTTTAGCTGCAGACGTAGCTTGCGGTGTCCCACCAAACAGAGCAACAAAGTCTGAGATTCAGCTGGTGGCAGAAAAGAGACAACTGCTTAGACCTTTTCAGCCAGAAGCAGTTCTTGGCTTGCTTTAGTTCAGGAATCTCCAACCTTGGCCACTTTGTGGACTTCGGCTCCCAGAATTCCTCAGCCAGCGTGCCTGGCTGAGGAATTCTGGGAGTTGAAGTCCACAAGTCATCCAAGGGCCAAGTTGGAAGACTCCTGCTATAGACTTTAAGAGGAGTGGACTTCAACTCCCAGAATTCCTTAGCCAGCGTGCCTGGCTGAGGAATTCTGGGAGCCGAAGTCCACAAGTCTTAACGTGGCCAAGGTTGGAGACCCTTGCATCATCACTGGGTTGCCTTTTGGCAGCTCCTGTCCTGGAACCACCCAGGGATGTTCAGGCCATCTTCTAGCCAGCTGTTGAAGGACGTGATGACGATGGCCACTCTCCGTTTCAGGATGTTTCCTTTGGCGGCACCAGCCAAGGCAAACCCCTACTACTCTCCCTTAGTCATAAGGAGGAACTCTGGAGAAGACCTATGAAGTCATGTCGCCTCTCCAGCCTTGGCTAATTGTCCCTCCACACAGGGCCTCCCCAGCCCAGTCCAAGAGCATGAGCTTTCCACAACAGCCGAACTATTGGAAGGTCTGGAGAACTCCTTTTTTTTTTCCCCATTGCCCACTTGGACCTCATCGCTGCTGTTCACAACGTTGGCTTCTTGTTCTCCAAGTTTCCGTCCCGCTGCCTCTCTGCTTCCCTAGTATTTTGTAGCCTCTGCCTCCCCCTGGGGTGTTGTCCTTCCTGGAGGATTTTTGGTCTGTTACAAGCACCGGGTGAAGCAAGCAGTCATCCTGGGAGGTCTATGGAGCTTCTCCATTCTCCAGGTCCTGGTTGTCCCAACAGTGCTTTGTCAGGAGGCAACTGGACTTTCTTGTTTTCCTTTGAAGACGTTTCGCTTCTCGTCCCAGAAGCTTCTTCAGGTTCTGACTGGATGGTGGGGAAGGAAAGGATTTATACTCCTTGCAGAAAGCTGGTCATTTGCCTCCTTTTAGAGCAGCGGTTCTCAACCTGTGGGTCGGGACCCCATTTGGGGTCGAATGACCATTTCACGGGGGTCGCCAAACAACGCAGTCCGCCATTTCCCCCCCCCCCCTTTTCCTTAGCTGTGCTGCTCCCTTTGATTCTATTGGCTTTTGAAAGCCAATAGAATAAACTCTCTTGAATAGAATCTAATTCTATTGGCTTTCAAAAGCCAATAGGAATTGTCCAGGCTGTCTCTGCCCTGCTGAGCCCGCCAAAAGTCCCATTCGGCGAACGGTGCTGCACCAGTTGAGTAGTCCTTGACTTACGACCGGTTGAGTAGTCCTTGACTTACGACCGGTTGGGGGTCGTGGCATTGAAAAGGTTGAGAACCACTGCTTTAGAGAGTTGTTGAGGCCACTTGGAGGTTCACCTGTGTCCTCAGGGTCACAAATGGAAAACTTTAAGCAGTTCCAAGAAGACTCCATGCTCATTTGCACCACTCAGGTGACCCTGAGGTTCCAGAAAACCTCCAGGTGGCCTCAACCACCCTTTAAAGCAGGGGTCTTCCAACTTGGCCCTTTGATGACTTGTGGACTTCAACTCCCAGAATTCCTCAGCCAGGCACGCGTGCCTGGCTGAGGAATTCTGGGAGTTGAAGTCCACAAGTCATCAAAGGGCTAAGTTGGAAGACCCCTGAGATAGCCTTTAAGAGGAGTGGACTTCAACTCCCAGAATTCCTCAGCCAGCGTGCCTCGCTGAGGAATTCTGGGAGTTGAAGTCCACAAGTCATCAAAGGGCCAGGTTGGAAGACCCCTGCTCTAAAAGAAGGCAAATGACCAGCTGTCTCCGAGGAGTATAAATCCTTCCACTCCCCACCATCCAGTCAGAGCTGAAGAATCTCCTTGGATGAGAAGCGAAACGTCTTCAAAGAAAAAGAAATAAAGTCCACTTGCTTCCTGAAAAAAGCACCTTTGGGATTATCCTGGGAGGGTTCAGGAGG
This sequence comes from Crotalus adamanteus, assembly GCA_039797435.1. Taxonomy (NCBI): domain Eukaryota; kingdom Metazoa; phylum Chordata; class Lepidosauria; order Squamata; family Viperidae; genus Crotalus; species Crotalus adamanteus. The sequence continues at coordinate 1,047,573 of CM077924.1, forward strand.
ACCCCGAAGTCACGGGAAGACCACACAATGGAGGAGGGGGTTGGGAAGAGGATGGAACCGGACGGAGATGGCAAAGTTCTAAGTCAGGAAGAAGAATGTAACTCCTTTTAGGGTAACAGGGAGTGCTCGACTTAACGACCACAATTGGCCCCAAAATCTCTGTCGCTAGGCAAGTGAGTTTTGACAACGGTCCAAGTCAGAACAGCACTGGAAAAAAAGGGGGACTTATGACCGCTTTTCACACTTAACAACCGTCGGAGCCTCCCCACAATCACGTAATCAAAATTCGGACGCTTGGCGACTGACTCCTATTTACGACGGTTGCAGTGTCCCCGGGGGTGGGGGTGGGGGTTATGTGATCCCCTTTTGCGACCTTCTGACAAGCAAAGTCAATGGGCAAGGCAGGTTCACTTAACAACCGGACCTCTCATTTAACAACAGTGGCCAGAAACGTGACAACATGGGGCAAAACCCCCTTAACAAATGTCTCAGCAAGAGAAACGTTGGGCTCCATTACGGTCGTAAGTTGAGGACTGCCTGTACTGGGTATCTCGCTGCCTTCTCGGGGGTGCGGGGGGGGTGGCGGCAGGAGGGGGGACGAGAACCTGCGGCCTTCCTTCAGTGCTTCTTCCCTGGATGGAAAAGGCTGCAGCGAGTAAACAGGGAAGCCTCTTCCACATCCGTTTTGATTCACTTAAGTTCTCTTTGTCCCAGGCCCAGCTGGCTTCGGACGCTCCAGTGAAGCAGAAAGAAATATACATGTCTGAAAGGACCCCTCGGAGCAAAGGAGGATTGCCTCAGGGCTGTCTTGGCACCAGCTTTGGAAAACTCTGGGTCCTGCACAGGGAGCGGTAGGAAAATCTTACACACACACGCACGCACAGACACACACACACACACACACACAGAGAGAGAGAGAGAGAGAGAGAAAGAGAGACAGAGAGAGAGAGAGAGACAGAGACACACACAGAGAGAGAGACAGAGAAAGAGAGAGAGAGACAGAGACACACACACAGACACACACAGACACACACACACACACAGAGACAGAGAGAGAGACAGAGAGAGAGACAGAGACACACACAGAGAGAGAGACAGAGAGAGACAAAGAGAGAGAGAGACAGAGACACACACAGAGACACAAACACAGAGAGAGAGAGAGAGAGAGACAGAAAGAGAGAGACAGAGAGAGACAGAGACACACACAGAGAGAGACAGAGAGAGACAGAGAAAGAGAGAGAGACAGAGACACACACACAGACACACACACACACACAGAGAGAGAGACACACACAGAGACACAGAGAGAGAGAGACAGAGAGAGACAGAGAAAGAGAGAGAGAGACAGAGACACACACACAGACACACACACACACACAGAGAGACAGAGACAGAGAGAGAGAGACAGAGAGAGAGAGACACAGAGAGAGACAGAGACACACACAGAGAGAGACAGACAGAGACAGAGAAAGAGAGAGAAAGAGAGAGACAGAGAGACACACACAGACACACAGAGAGAGAGAGACAGAGAGAGAGAGAGAGAGACAGAGACACACACACACACAGAGACACACACACACACACACACAGACACATACACACACACACACAGACAGACAGATATGCTAGGGCTGATTTGGATGGTGATCGTGACTTGGGATGTACGATGAAAATTCATGACTTTTATGATGGGGGAGGAAGGAGGGATGTAAGAAAGGAAAGGAAAGCAGGAGGGGGTGAGGAAGAAGGGAGGGAGGGAGGGAAGGAAGGAAGGAAGGAAAAGTGGGAGAGAGGTGAGATAGGAAGGATGGGAAGGATTAAAAGGAAGGAAGAAGGAAGAAAAGGAGGGAGGGAGGGAGAAAGAAAGGAGGAAAGGGAAGAAGGAAGAAAAGGAGGGAGAGGGAGAAAAAAAGGAGGAAAGGGAAGAAGGAAGGAGGAAGAAAAAAGGGAGGCAGGAAGGAAGGGAAGGGAAAGGAGAGAAGAAAGGAAGGGAAAGAAGGAGGGAGGAAGGGGACGGAGGAAAGAAGAAAGGGAAGGAGAGAGATTCAGAAAATCTGCCACTGTTTTTGTTCACATCGCTTCCCCCCCTTCCGCCCCCCCCCACGCCTCCAACGGAAGGAACTGCCCGCCTCTTCCTCTCATCTACAAAGGCTCCCCTATACATTTCCCCAATGCTTCCCCTTCAATTTCCCTAAATCATTGTCTGGTTCGCTCTCCCCCTGCGTCCAAGCCCCGCTCAGGCAGGACCCAGCTATCTTGGCCCTGCAGGAGCCCAGGATGTGGGTCCTTCTTCCTTTTCCTGAAGCCCCCAGGGACCTTAGCAGGCCTGCCTTGGCTGCAGCCTGGTGGGCTTCATTAACCCTTTGATTGCTGAAGTGACCAAGGGACCCCTAGAAGTGAGGTAAGCCCACCTCATTCTTGTCCCCTTGGGGCGACTGTTCTCCTCCGGAGCTTTGCCCTGGCCTTCCTGGACCATTCCGGTTTGAATTCCTTCTGCTCTTGACTCCCGCTAATTTCCCTTGACTGTTAGTATGTCAGATTCTTGTAGAGATCTTAATCGTAACCTTTATACACATATCTGAACTGCCTGGATCTCCTGATTTCCCTGGTGTCTGATGCCATCCTCTCTTCCCTAGCCCTTCTTTTCGTTAGTCTAGACCAGGAATAGGCCACCTTGGCTCTTTTATGACTGGTGGACTTCAACTCCCAGAATTCCTGAGCCAGCCATGCTGAGGGGAAAGGAAGAGTTTCCAAGCTGAGCCATGCTGGCTCAGGAATTCTGGGAGTTGAAGTCCACGAATCATGAAGGAGCCAAAGTTTCCCTCATGCTAGCTCAGGAATTCTGGGAGTTGAGGTCCACGAGTCACGAAGGGGCCATAATTCCCCCATGCTGGCTCAGGAATTCTGGGAGTTGGTCCACCAGTCATAAAGTGGCCTAGGGCTAGGTCAGGGATAGGCAACCTTGGCTCTTTATGCCTGGTGGACTTCAACTCCCAGAATTCCTGAGCCAGCCATGCTGAGGGGAAAGGGAGACTTTCCAAGCTGAGCCATGCTGGCTCAGGAATTCTGGGAGTTGAAGTCCACGAGTCATGAAGAGGCCATAGTTCCCCCATGCTGGCTCAGGAATTCTGGGAGTTGAGGTCCACGAGTCATAAAGAGGCCTAGGCCTAGGCCAGGGATAGGCAGCCTTGGCTCTTTATGCCTGGTGGACTTCAACTCCCAGAATTCCTGAGCCAGCCGTGCTGAGGGGAAAGGGAGAGGTTTCCAAGCTGAGCCAGGCTGGCTCAGGAATTCTGGGAGTTGAAGTCCACGAGTCATAAAAGAGCCAAGGTTACCTATCCCTGGTCTAGACATGCCTAGTTCCCTCAACTGTTCATTGTATGATTTAGCCTCCAGACCAGTGGTGGGATTCAAATAGGTGAACAACCAGCTCTCTACATGGATGCCGCTTCCGGAAGTCCATTCTGGGCCTGGGCTTCCAAGGCCCAGAACGGACTTCTGGAAGTGGTCTCCATGCACTTCTGGTGGGCTGTTCTGGGCCTGGGAGGCCTCCCCCAGGCCTCCGAGGCCCAGAATGGACATCCAGAAGCAGCATCCATGCACTCCTAGCGGTCCGTTCTAGGCCTTGTGAAAAAGGGCTAGGGATTCAGCTGGTTCGCTGAAGTCAACAAAAAATCAGCTACCGGTTCTACTGAACCGGTGCGAACCGGCTGAATCCCACCACTGCTCCAGACCCCTGATCATCTTAGTGGCTCTTCTCTGCACTCTTTGTATAGACCTCTTGGTGGCTGACATCTTGACTTTCCTGCCCCTGAGGACAGCCCTGGACCAACGCATCCTGCGGGTCCTGCTCTCCACTTTCTTTCACTTCCGTCGGGAGATGTTTCCCATTAGGGAAAATGCCACCAGCTCCCTCGTCTCCAGGTGCAGCCGTGGAAGGCAGCTGGCCTGTCTTCTGAAGGTCCTTGATGCTTTCCAGAGGTGGGTCTCCCCCTGCCAGCCTGACAGAAGGAATTAGTTTGTAACTTAATAAGAGGTTGTGGGCTTGGTTTACACAATGTACAGGACAATTTCTTTGTCTCCCTGCTCAGAAAATGGAAACTCATGTGGATCCCCCACCCCCCTCCTGCCACTCCCCTCATCCATCTGGGGATGAAGATGCCTCCCCACTTCCTGTTTACCTCTTCTTGCCTAATTGCTCCGTGGATTCTGTGTTTACGAAGGGATCAGGTTCTGAGATAGCTGCCCAGGACAACGGGGGGGGGGGGGTGGGGGGTGGGGGGTGGGGGGTGGGGGGGTGGGGGGTGGGGGGTGGGGGGGGTGTTTGTGTGTGTGTGTGTGTGTGTGTGTGCTGATTGCAACAGCCTGCGAGGAAGATGGGATGGCCCCAAATATGGGGCTACCTTAACGAGCCGCAAGCTTTGGAAAAGATGGGGACATCATCAGCAACCGAGAACGTGCCACCGGCAGAGATGGAGAGGAGCTGAGATAAAATTAAGGAAGGAAACTTTGGCCCACAGAAGAAGACTTCATTCACGCCTGGCCACTAAAGGCATGGGAGGGATCGCCTGGCTGCTGATGTTTGTTCCTGACCTTCTGGCTTCAGAGAAGGTTCTTACCAAAGCTCGGCACATGAGTTATCCCGTCCTATCCTTTCTGGGTAAAGGCCATTTAGGTCTCTGGTGTTCTGTGGACAAAACGCATGGAACTATGCAACTGATAGGCAATGGATGGGATCCAGAGGTAGCATCTCCTGCATAGCCCTTTTGAAAAGAAGGGAAGGCATGAATAGAGGAGAATATATAGAATAGAAGAGAATAGAATGTAATGGAATGGAATGGAATGGAATAAGGAATAGGAATGGAAGTGCAGAGTAGAGTAGAGTAGAGTAGAGTAGAAGAATAGAATAGAATAGAATAGAATAGAATAGAATAGAATAGAACAGAACAGAACAACAGGTTTGGAAGGGACCTTGGAGGTCTTCTAGTCCAACCCCCAGCTCAGGCAGGAAACCCTATACCATTTCAGACAAATGGTTGTCCCATCTCTTCTTAAAAACTTCAAGTTTTGGATTGAAATTTCTCCTTAGTTCTAGGTTGCTTCTCTCCTTGATTAATTTCCATCTGTTGCTTCTTGTCCTGCCTTCAGGCGCTTTGGAGAATAGCTTGACTCCCTCTCCTTTGGGGCAGCCCCTGAGATACTGGAAGACTGCCATCATATCACCCCTGGTCCTTCTCTTCGTTAGACTAAACCACAGGTCGGCAACCTGCGGCTCTGGAGCTGCATGCGGCTCTTTGAGCCTTCCCCTGTGGCTCCCAGCCTCCTCTGCCATTTGCAGAGAGAGACAGAGACAGAGAGAGGCAATTGCGCTTCCCTGCTTCTCTCTCTCTCTCTCTCTGTGTGTGTGTGTGTGTGTGTGTGTGTAAAAAAGAGAATGGGCTCACTGTGTTCTCCGAGGAGCTGAAAAGGCTTTTGGGCAGACCTCCTCCCTTTGCTGCATCTCTGCAGGAAGCAGGAAGCAGGAAGGGCAGGAAGGGCAGGAGAGAACTAGCTAGCCCAGCTACGCTGGCTCAGGAATTCTGGGAGTTGAAGTCTATGAGTCATAAAAGAGCCCAGGTTGCCCACCCTGAACTTGTTGGAGAACAGCTTGAAACCAGCTTGCCAGGTGAGCAGCAGATAGGAGGGGGGGGAGAGAAAGAGGGGGGAGAGAGAGAGAGAGAGAGAGAGAGACCCTTTTGATATCTAAAATGAAGATTTGTTGTTGTTGTTAATTGCGAAGTCGTGTCCGACCCATCGCGACCCCATGGACAACGTTCCTCCAGGTCTTCCTGTCCTCTACCATCTTCTGAGTCCATTTAAGTTCACACCTGCTGCTTCAGTGACTCCATCCAGCCACCTCCTTCTCTGTCGTCCCCTTCTTCTCTTGCCCTCCATCTTTCCCAGCATTAGGCCCTTCTCCAGGGAGTCCTTCCTTCTTATTAGGTAAGAAATACTCAAAGTATTTGAATTTCAGCTTCAGGATCTGGCCTTCTAAAGAGCAGTCAGGGTTGATCTCCTCTAGAACTGACCGGTTTGAATGCCTTGCAGTCCAAGGGACTCGCAGGAGTCTTCTCCCACACCATAGTTCAAAGGCCTCAATTCTTTGTCACTCAGCCTTTCTTAGGGTCCAACTTTCACATCCATACATTGCAACTGGGAAAACCATGGCCTTGACTATAAGCACTTTTGTTGGCAGGGTGATGTCTCTGCTTTTTAGAATGCTGTTTAGATTTGCCATAGCTTTCCTCCCCAGGAGCAAGCGTCTTTTAATTTCTTGGCTGCAGTCCCCATCTGAGGTGATCTTTGAGCCCAGAAAAATAAAATCTGTCACTACCTCCATTTCTTCCCCATCTATTTGCCAGAAATTGAGAGGGCCGGATGCCATGATTTTGGTTTTCTTAATGTTGAGTTTCAAGCCAACTTTTGCACTCTCCTTCTTCACCCGCATCAAGAGGCTCTTTAGTTCCTCTTCACTTCAGTGTTTTGTTTTCGGTGGGAAACGGGTCCAAGTGGCTCTTTAAGTGTTTCGGGTTGCCAACCTACCCAATTCCTGCAACCGTTCTTCAGATGTTTTAGCCTCCTCTTTGTTGCTCTTTTCTGCCCTCTTTCCAGAGTCTCAACATCTTTTTTACATCGTGGCAACCAGAACTGGCCTTATCAAGGCCTTGTAAAGTGGTATTAACGCTTCATGTGATCTTGAGTCCATCCCTCTATTGAAAGGGCTGGGACGTTGTCTGCCTAGGACGCTACATAACATACTGAAGAAGTTGGGCTCCATCAGTCCAGAGCAACCCCCCAATTTAGCCCCCGTTGAGCTACCTCCATTCCAGCCTCACCTTTGCTGGTGGAGGGATCTCCTTTCGTTCCTCCCTCGTTAAACACATGGTGTGTCCCTCACTTCTGGGCAGCCTTCTTCAACAAAGCAGCTCCTCACGTGCTGCTCTGTTAGGAAACCACCATGAATAAATTCCTCGTGCTTCTGATTTGGCACCCAGATGGGAAAACTGAGACCGCAACAACCTCCAAGAAATGGTGAAGGACCAGGAAGACATTGTTTCAGGCAGGAGCCAAACGAGGCAGGTCTCCTCTTTTACGTTTAGAGAAACAGGGTCCAGAATTATTCACAGATGATCGCAGGAGCTTTTTTGTGGGCTCGAACGGAGAGCTGGGGGTCCTGCTATTCTGCTTTCCATGTTGAAGGAAAGGCTGACCGTGAAACACAGACGTGGCTCATTTTGTAACAGGCTGAATTTCATGCCATGAAAATTTATGGGTGAGTAGAAGGCCGGAGAGTCCCCCAAGAAGCTGGACAAAAACTACCCCAGGAAATGTGTGAAGGAAGCAGGTGGAGGGGAGACAGAGGGGGAATGTTTAGACTCTAGAAAGAGGGCAGAGAAGAGCAATCAAGGTGATTAGGGGGCTGGAGGTTAACACATACGAAGAACGGTTGCTGGAATTGGGGATGTCTAGATTAACGAAGAGAAGGACTGAGGGGGGACAGGATAGCAGTTATTCCAGTATTGGAGCAGTATTCCAGTATTTGCGACAAAGAAGAGGAGGGGGTACGGCCACACTTGGAATACTGCATCCAGTTTTGGTCACCACGATGTAAAAAAGATGTTGAGACTCTAGAAAGAGTGCAGAGAAGAGCAACAAAGATGATCAGGGGACTGGAGGCTAAAGCATATAAGGAACGGCTGCTGGAATTGGGAATGTCTAGTTTAATGAAGCGAAGGACGAGGGGGGACATGATAGCAGTGTTCCAGTATCTCAGGGGCTGCCACAAAGAAGAGGGAGTCAAGCTATTCTCCAAAGCCCCTGAAGGCAGGACAAGAAGCAACAGATGGAAACTAACCAAAGAGAGAAGCAACCTAGAACTAAGGAGAAACTTCCTGACAGTGAGAATAATTAACCAGTGGAACAACCTGCCTCCAGAAGCGGTGAATGCTCCAACACTGGATGTTTTTAAGAAGAGACTGGACAGCCATTTGTCTGAAATGCTATAGGGTTTCCTGCCTGAGCAGGGGGTTGGACTAGATGACCTCCAAGGTCCCTTCCAACTTTATTATTATGGATCATCGCACAGTCAGCCAGATGTTCAGACTGGATTTGGAATTTTGTCTACCTATCGAGTCCTTCCCCAGGACCTGGGATAGGCAGATGTGGATGTTTGATGGTATTACAGGTATCATCGCAGGATGGAAGCAGTTCCTAGTAAGGCTGCCTTTTGCAATTGACTAATAGCGAATTTGTCAATGCCAATGGTGTTCAAGTGGTGCTCCAGTTGTTTTGGGATTGCACCCAAGGAGCCTATGACTATTGGTACTACCCTTGCTTGCTTTTGCCACAGCCTTTCTATTTCTATTTGTAGGTCTTTGTATTTTGTTATCTTCTCCAGCTCTTTCTCTTCTATTCTGCTGTCTCCAGGCACTGTCACGTCCACTATCCAGACTTTTTTGTCTTTCTTATCGACAATTGTTAAGTCTGGGGTGTTATGTTTTTATTATTATTATTGATCATCGCATAGTCAGCCAGATGTTCAGACTGGATTTGGCATTTTGTCTACCTATCGAGTCCTTACCCAGGACCTGGGATAGGCAGATGTGGATGTTTGATGGTATTACAGATATCGTCGCAGGATGGAAGCAGTTCCTAATAAGGCCGCCTTTTGCAACTGACTAATAGTGAATTTGTCAATGCCAATTGTGTTCAAGTGGTGCTCCAGTTGTTTTGGGATTGCACCCAAGGAGCCTATGACTATTGGTACTACCCTTGCTTGCTTTTGCCACAGTCTTTCTATTTCTATTTGTAGGTCTTTGTATTTTGTTATCTTCTCCAGTTCTTTCTCTTCTATTCTGCTATCTCCAGGCACTGCCACGTCCACTATCCAGACTTTTTTGTCTTTCTTATCGACAATTGTTAAGTCTGGGGTGTTATGTTGCAGGTGCTTGTCTGTTTGAATTCTGAAGTCCCAGAGCAGTTTAATTTTATCATTTTCTATGACTTTCTCTATTTTATGATCCCACCAGTTTTTGCTTACAGGCAAATGATATGTTTTGCAGATCTTCCAATGCACCATTGTTGCTACTTTGTCATGCCGCTGCTTGTAATCAGTCTGTGCAATCTTCTTGCAACAGCTTACGAAGTGGTCCACTGTTTCTTCAGCTTCTTTGCATAGGCGGCACTTACTGTCTGTTGCTGTCTTCTCAATTTTGACTTTGTATGCATTTGTCCTTAAGGCTTGGTCTTGTGCAGCCAGAATTAGTCCCTCGGTCTCTTTCTTCAATTTTCCTGCTCTTAGCCATTGCCAGGTTTTATTATTATCTGCTTTCCCAGCTATTTTTTTCATGTATTGGCCATGTAGTGCTTTGTCTTCCCATGCCTCTATTCTGTTCTTCATTTGGTCTTTCTTGTAGGCCAGTTTGGTCTCTCCAGTAGTTAGTAAGCCTTCCTGATATACTAATTTCAGTGCATCTTCATCATTGTTCTTCAGATATTCTTCCAAAGCCATTTTTTCTTCTTCAACCATCTGATGTACTTGTAGCATTCCACGCCCACCTATTTGCCTTGGTAGATAAAGTCTATCAATGTCACTGCGTGGATGAAGGGCATGATTCATTGTCATTATTTTTCTGGTCTGCCTATCCATTGCTTTTAGTTCTGCTTGAGTCCAGTCCACTATTCCAGCTGTGTACCTAATGACTGGGATTGCCCAGGTGTTGATTGCCTTTATGGTATTTCCTCCATTGAGTTTGGATTTTAAGATCTTCTTCACTCTCTTGATGTATTCACCTCTAATCTTTTTCTTGACTTCAGTGTGCTTGATGTTGTCAGCTTGAAGGATACCCAAGTATTTGTAGTACTCTTCCTCATCCAGACTCTTAATGTTATTTTCGTGGGGCATCTTGATTCCTTCAGTTTTCACTACTTTTCCTTGTTTGATAGTAAGTGTGGCACATTTGTCCAAGCCAAACTCCATAACAATATCTTGGCTATATATACGGACAGTGTTGAGCAGCGATTCTATTTCAGATGATGTTTTTCCATACAGCTTCAGGTCATCCATATAAAGGAGATGGGATAGTCTGCCAGATGTTTTTGATGTTTGATAGCCATGTCCTGAGTTATTCAGTATTGTTGACAGAGGAAACAGTGCAATAACAAATAGTAATGGTGATAATGAATCTCCTTGAAATATTCCTCTCTTGATATTAACCTCTCCCAGCCTCTCACCATTGATCTGCAACTGTGTCTTCCATTGTGCCATCGATCTTTGCACAAATTTTCTGATGTTTCTACTGACTCCTGTTATTTCTAGGCACTTTATTATCCAATCATGTGGCAGAGAGTCAAATGCCTTTTTGTAGTCAATCCATGCCACATTCAGGTTGGTCTTCCTTCTCTTGCAGTTTTCCAAGATCATTTTGTCTATTAAGAGTTGATCTTTTGTTCCTCTACTATTGGGGCGGTTTCCTTTCTGCTCAGGTGGAAAGAGATTGTTTTCAACTAGATGCTGTTGCACTGCATCAGCTACTACACCAGTTAGTAATTTGAAAGTTGTTGGTAAGCAGGTAATTGGCCTGTAGTTACCTGGTGTTGCCCCTTTTGCTGGATTTTTCATTATTAGGTAGGTTTTCCCAGTTGTTAGCCACTTTTCAATTTCTCCTCCTTGTAGTATATTGTTGAACTGCTTGGCAATGAGTGGGTGTATAACAGTTAGATGTTTCAACCAAAACCCATGCAGTTCATCTTCACTATTATTATTATTATTATTATTATTATTATTATTATTATTATTGGGTCAGTTTATTCTCCAAGGGGCCTGAAGGCAGGACAAGAAGCAACGGATGGAAACAAACCAAGGAGAGATGCAACCTGGAACTAAGGAGAAACTTCCTGACAGTGAGGACAATTAACCAGTGGAACAACCTGCCTCAAGAAGCGGTGAATGCTCCAACACTGGACGTTTTTAAGAAGAGACTGGACAGCCATTTGTCTGAAATGCTATAGGGTTTCCTGCCTGAGCAGGGGGTTGGACTAGATGACCTCCAAGGTCCCTTCCAACTATTATTATTATTATTATTATTATTATTATTATTATTATTATTATTATTATTATTATTGGGTCAGTTTATTCTCCAAGGCGCCTGAAGGCAGGACAAGAAGCAACGGATGGAAACAAACCAAGGAGAGAGAAGCAACCTGGAACTAAGGAGGAATTTCCTGACAGTGAGGACAATTAATCAGGGGAACAAGTCGTGGGGCGCTCCATCCCTGGAGGTTTGTAAGAAGAGACTGGACAGCCATTTGTCCAGAATGATAAAGGGTCTCTTGCTTGAGCAGGGGGCTGGACTAGAAGACCTCTAAGGTTCCTTCAGACCCTGTTATTTTGAGAACCTAGCAAGAGGTTGGAGAACAGTGTTAAGGATGATATGAAGGCGGGGGGGGGGGCTTTCAGAAATGGAAATTGTGGCTCTCTGCTGCACAACAGGAGGTGTCCAGTGTTTGATCTTTGTGAAATCAGCTCCACCTTCACAGTCTGGAAGTGTTACATTATGCGGGAGAGAAATCCAGGATTAAATGTCTACGTGAAGCGGATCACGCTGAAGTCTGCCGTGCTTTCAAATAATCTTGCGAAAAGTCTTCTAGGAATCTTTACGCATTCTGCAAGCGCCGACTCATCTCACATCTGTTGTGACCCCGGGCAGGATACTCACACGCGACCCTTGGCAAGGGTACACAGCGGCTGATGGCACAAAACGAACTGGTGCCACTTTCGGAGAAATGCAGATGGTGACAAAAACGGGATGTGACTCATTCCTCTTCCATTCTTACTCAGGCCCTGCAGAGCTTTAGCACCAATTTAATTTACTCTTTCTGCCTGGCCACTTTGCTTCCAGAGTTGTTTAGAAACGAAAACACAACCAAAAAGCAACAAAATCTGGAATGAGGACAAGAACGGAGACAGTGGAGGTTTTGCAGAAGAGATTGGACAGCCGTTCGTCCAGAATGGTATGGGGGGGAGGGTGTCTCCTGTTTAAGAAGGGGGTTGGACTAGAAGACCTCCAGGGTCCCTTCCAGCTCTTTTGTTCATTACTTCTGTAAAGAGAAAGGCAGTTTTTGGAATGAGGATCGAGTCAGGGTGACTTGTCTGTAAATCTGTAGGTCAAAAAGACGAACCGTTTGGCGATGCTACCTTTAAAATCAGGGAAGGTTTCCAACACAAGGTGGGGAGGAGATGTGCTATATCTGCAGGATTGAAGACAATGTCTTTTTTTACATTTTGTTATAATAAAGTTGGAAGGGGTCTTAGAGGTCATCTAGTCCACCCCCTGCTCAGGCAGGAAACCCTATACCAGGGGTAGGCAACCTTGGCTCTTTTATGACTCATGGACCAACTCCCAGAATTCCTGAGCCAGCCATGCTGAGGGGAAAGGGAGAGGTTTCCAAGCTGAGCCATGCTGGCTCGGGAATTCTGGGAGTTGAAGTCCATGACTCATAAAGCGGCCTAGGCCCTAGGCCAGGGGTAGGCAACCTTGGCTCTTTTATGACTCGTGGACTTCAACTCCCAGAATTCCTGAGCCAGCCACGCTGAAGGGGAAAGGAAGAGGTTTCTAATCTGAGCCATGCTGGCTCAGGAATTCTGGGAGTTGAAGTCCACGAGTCATAAAGCAGCCTAGCCCTAGGCCAGGGGTAGGCAACCTTGGCTCTTTTATGACTCATGGACTTCAACTCCCAGAATTCCTGAGCCAGCCTGGCTCAGCTTGGAAACCTCTCCCTTTCCCCTCAGCATGGCTGGCTCAGGAATTCTGGGAGTTGAAGTCCATGAGTCATAAAAGAGCCCAGGTTGCCTACCTCTGGCCTAGGCCTAGGCCGCTTTATGACCTGTGGACTTCAACTCCCAGAATTCCTGAGCCAGTCACGCTGAGGGGAAAGGGAGAGGTTTCTAAGCTGAGCCATGCTGGCTCAGGAATTCTGGGAGTTGAAGTCCACCAGTCATAAAAGAGCCATGGTTGCCCACCCCTCTCTACACCATTTCAGACAAATGGCTGTCCAGTCTCTTCTTAAAAGTTTCCAGTGTTGGAGCATCACTGCTTCTGGAGGCAGGTAGTTCCACTGATTAATTCTTCTAACTGTCAGGAAATTTCTCCTTAGTTCTAGGTTGCTTGTCTCCTTGATGAGTTTCCATCTGTTGCTTCTTGTCCTGCCTTCTGGTGCTTTGGAGAACAGCTTGACTCCCTCTTCTTTGGGGCAGCCCCTGAGATATTGGAAGGCAGCTATCATGTCACCCCAAGTCCTTCTCTTCATTAAACCTAAACAAAGTTTAGGGTGTCTTATCTTAGGTTCGGAAAAGCTGGGGGGGGGGTCAGGAAATGTCAAATCTTGGCTGTTCCACAAAGTGCGTTAGGAGAACATCAGTTAAATGGCTGACTTTGGGGGCTTATTTATTATCGGTTATGACAGTCTCTCCACAGAACATCTGGACACACCAGGGTCTCCAAAGATAGGGAGGGGTGGGGGGTCTTTGCCCTTGCAAATAATTCTGCTAAAGCCTTCTGCCTCACAATTTCGCAAAGGTTTCCCCCTCACAGGGGTCCTCAACCTTGGCAACTTTAAGACTTGTGGACTTCAACTCCCAGATACGACCTCCAGACCCCCCCCCAAAAAAAGAAGGAAAGTCTGCAAAAAATGTCCCTTTTATGCATGAAAGAAAACTACCCCACAACCTGCATAAAATTAACTCCTGAATATAATTTGCAGTAGGAATGGCTTGGAAAAGGAAGCATAAATTGAGCAAGAGCCCCTGATAGCTTAATGGGAGAATGCAGCATTGCAGGCAAACTCTGCCCGCTGCCAGGAGTTCAGTCTTGACCAGCTCTAGGTTGACTCAGCCTTCCTTCCTTCCTTCCTTCCTTCCTTCCTTCCTTCCTTCCTTCCTTCCTTCCTATCATCTTTTCCTTCCTTCCTTCCTCCCTTCCTCCTCCCTTCCTCCCTTGCTCCTCCTTCTTCCTCATCCCTCCCTCCCTTCCTCCTTCCTTCCTTCCTTCCTTCCTCTTTCCTTCCTCCTTCCTCCCTTCCTCCCTTCCTTCCTCCTTTCTTCCTTTTTGCCATCTTTTCCTTCCTCCCTCCCTTCCTCCTTTCTTTCTCCTTCCTTCCTCTTTTCTTCCTTCCTCCTCCTTCTTCCTCCCTTCCTTCCTTCCTTCCCTTCTTCCTTCCTTTTTATCATCTTTTCCTTCCTTCCTCCCTTCCTCCTCCTTCTTCCTCCTTCCTTCCTTCCCTACTTACTTCCTTTTTATCATCTTTCTTTCCTTCATTTCCTCCCTTCCTCCTTCCTTCCTCCTCCTTCTTCCTTCCTCCCTCCCTCCCTTCCTCCCTCCCTTCCTCCTTCCTTCCTTTTTATCATCTTTTCCTTCCTTCCTTCTTTCCTCCCTTCCTCCTCCTTCTTCCTCCTTCCTTCCATCCTCCTTCCTTCCTCCTCCTCCTTCCTTCATTCCTTCTTCCTTCCTTCCTCCTCCTCCTTCCTTTCTTCTTTTCCTTTCCTTCCTTCCTCCTTCCTTCCTTCCTTCCTTCCTTCCTTCCTTCCTTCCTTCCTTCCTTCCTTCCTAGGTCAGTAAAATGAGGACCCAGATTGTTGGGGGCAAAATGCTGACATTTTTAAACTGTACAAAGAGGGCTTTGCAGCAGGGGTCTCCAACCTTAGCAACTTTAAGACTTGTGGACTTCAACTCCCAGAATTCCCCAGCCAGCACAGCTGGATTATACAATGGAATCATCTTGAAAAGGTTTAGGAAGCTGACAGAAATGCAAGTCGATTTAAAAAAAAGAAGATATAGCCCCCCCCCCATGACCTAACTGAGCACCGTATGTCTTTTCTCCTGGGCCTGTGAGAGAAAAGAGGGTAAAAAAAAAAAAAAAACCCCTCCCTCCAGCGAGTTCTAATCTAATCCCTTGTTTTATTTAAGAGGGAAAAAAAATAATCTGGCATTTGACTAACTGGAAACATGTGATTTGTTCTGATTCATTGAACTGATTTACAGACTAAACTCCAGAACATCCTTTTACAATAAGAAAACAAGAGGACCACATAGTTTGGCGTATTTCCTTTCCATTTGCCAGGAGAAGCTACCTGGGATGACCTGGAAGCAGAAGCAGGAAGGTCACGAGTGGGGCTGGATGACCTGGCAAGCTTGAAGAACATCGCCGGCATAAGGACAGCCCACCAGAAGATGCTCCAGAAGAAGAACAGAATCACAGAGCTGGAAGGGACCCTGGAGGTCTTCTAGTCCAACCCCCTGCTCAGGGAGGAGACCCTATACAATTTCAGACAAATGGCTGTCCCGTCTCTTCTTAAAAACCTCCAGTGATGGAGCACCCACAACTTCTGGAGGTAAGATGTTCCACTGGTTAATTGATCAGGGACTACAGAATAGCACACTTTGAAGGGACCTTAGAGGTCTTCTAGTCCAGCCATCTGCTCAGGCAGGAGACCCTACACCCTTTCAGACAAATGGCTATCCAATCTCTTCTTAAAAGCCTCCGGTGATGGAGGACCCACAACATCTAGATGCAGGTTGTTCCACTGATTAATTGTTCTAACCGTTAACAAGTTTCTCCTTAGTTCCAGGTTGGTTCTCTGCTTGATGAGTTTCCCTCTGTTGCTTCTTGTCCTGCCTTCAGGGGCTTTGGAGAATAGGTGGACCCCCTCCTCCTTTCTGTAACAGCCCCTCAAATATTAGAGGACATGCCACCCTAGTCCTTCTTTTCATTAAGCAAGACACACCCAATACCTGTAACCATTCTTCATGTGTTTTGGTCTTCAGAAGAAAAACAGAATAATGGAAAAGTCAGAAGGGACCTCGGAGGTCCTCTAGTCCATCCCACTGCTCAGACAGGCAGAATCAACCGACAGCCCAGGTGAGTAGAGGACCTCAAAGGATTTGCCCTGTAGCTAGTTTGCTTGCTCGCTTGTTTGATATCTCACATTTCTGAAAACCCACCCACCCACCCACCCCCCGGGCCCAAATAAAGTCAAAGGATCAGAATAGTAATAGCAGTAAAGTTGGAAGGGACCTTGGAGGTCATCTAGTCCAACCCCCTGCTCAGGCAGGAGACTCTACACCATTTCGGACAAGTGGCTGTCCAGTCTCTTCTTAAAAACTTCCAGTGCTGGAGCATTCACCGCTTCTGGAGGCAGGCTGTTCCACTGATTAATTGTTCTCCCTGTCAGGAAGTTTCTCCTTAGTTCTAGGTTGCTTCTCTCCTTGATTCGTTTCCACCCGTTGCTTCTTGTCCTGCCTTGGAGTTGCTTTGGACCCCTTCATTCTCGCCCCAAAGTGAAGAGTCCTTTGGCAGGGCCCGATCCTCCTGACTCGGTGGCTCCGCTGGAAGTCAGTTTCTCTTTTCTTGGAAGCAAAGATGGCCACCAGGATGCACGCCAGCCCAACGCGTTCTTGGCCTCCCCCAAGCCCTCCTTGGGTGGTTCTGCTGTTGTCTGATGGGCACCGTGAGAAAGAGAGCCCGGGAATTGCTCCAGCATTCCTTCGCTTTGAGGGTGGAAAGACGCCCATCGTGTGTCATCAGGGATGTTCTCTTGGCTTCCGCCAGCGACGGATTGTTCCTTGGCAACCAGGAGATCCTGCTGGTGTTATCCAGTCGAAGACAAACTGTTTCATGTCCTAACGATTTTCCTGGAGATTTTGTTCAACGAGGTCATCCACTATACTTCAAACGCCCGTTCTTCTCCCGGTCAACCATATAATCTCTCCATCCAGGTCTTGTTTCACAGGGCTGCACCATTTGTTGTTTGAACGTCTACAGAGATGCTACATCGTCCAGGTCCTGATTGTCCCAAAGGTGCTTTTTCCCTAAGGCAGTGTTTACCAAACTTGACAATTTTAAGGCATGTGGACTTCAACTCCCAGAATTCCACAGCCAGCAACACTGGCTGTGGAATTCTGGGAGTTGAAGTCCACATGCCTTAAAATTGTCAAGTTTGGGAAACACTGCCCTAAGGCAACTTGACTTTCTTCTTGTTTTTTTTCCTTTGAAAACACTCTGCTTCTCATCCAGGAAACTTCTTCAGTTCTTGGATGGGAAGCGAAGGGTTTTCAAAGAAAATGTTTCATTATTCACTTACTTATTCCATTTATGTGCTACCCTGCTCATTGATAAGACAACTCTAGGTAGCTTTGTTGTTGTTGTTAATTGCGAAGTCGTGTCCGACCCATCGCGACCCCATGGACGACGTTCCTCCAGGTCTTCCTGTACCATCTTCTGGAGTCCATTTAAGTTCACACCTGCTGCTTCAGTGACTCCATCCAGCCTTTTCTGTCGTCCCCTTCTTCTCTTGCCCTCCATCTTTCCCAGCACCAGGCTCTTCTCCAGTGAATCCTTCCTTCTCATTAGGTGGCCAAAGGACTTGAGTTTCAACTTCAGGATCTGGCCTTCTAAAGAGCAGTCGGGGTTGATCTCTTCTAGGACTGACCGGTTTGAATAAATACAGACACCATTAAAATGCCTATTCCAATGCCAATCCTATGTAAAAACTAGGAACTCAGGGGACAGTATGGAGATGATCCTTTCCTGGCCCCACCAATCATTTCCTCACTTCATGGGTCTTGTTGTTCTCCATAACTTAACCCAGAGAAGTCATCTTGGTAAACATCAGAAGGACTGTCCTTTGTCTATTGGATCACAGTCATGATCCAGTACACAACTGCCACGGTTCTCGGTGGAACATTCAGGATGTTGTTGTTCAGCTGCTCATTCGTGTCTGACTCTTTGAGACCTCAAGGACCACAGCACACCAGCCCCTTCAGTCCTCCACTGTCTCTCAGAGTTTGCTCAAATTCATGTTCATTGCATCAAAGACACTAACTAACCATCTCCTCCTCCACCGTCCCCTTCTCCTTTGGCCTTCCATCTTTCCAAACATCGGGGCCTTCTCCAATGAGTCAAAGCATTTGAGCTTCACCTTCAGAATCTGTCCTTCCAAAGGACAGTCAGGGTTGACTTCCTTCAGGAGGGAAAGATTGGACCGCCTTGCATCCAAGAGATTCTCAAGGGTCTTCTCCAACAGCTCAACTCGAAAGCCCCAGTTCTTTGGTGCTCAGCCTTCCTCATGGTCCAACACTCACAGCCATATATTACTAAGCATGGCCAATAGTTATGG
>CM077924.1:1065883-1110883 GCA_039797435.1 Crotalus adamanteus
AAGAAGATCACTCCCTTCGTTCTTAAGCCATGCTTTAAATCGACTTTCCTTCCTTTGCTCTACAGGAGAATTTCCAAACTTATGTGCACTCACGAGTTCATCCTTTGCCATTTGGATTTCAACCGTCATAATTTACAAGGTATATGTGCTGCACTCTCCCCCCCCACCCCCCCCAGTCCACCTCACATCTGTTTCCAATCAGCACCGGCATCCATCCATCTGTCACGGATCCCGCAAAGTTGCTCCTAAAGTTTCGGAAGACGTTTGGATTCCCCTCCTGAAGGGTGGCCATGACTGAGTGCCAGCCAAAACCTTCCTCCCCCCCCCCACCGAAGCTTGTTGCTTGCAGCTTTATGGATGCGAGATCTGAGGTTGTTTGGAACAGCCCCATGTCAGGTACAGCCATTTCCCTTAATCCCCCACTTCTTTGGGGTTCTTCTGTGCCAAAGAACAAAGAGGCTTGAGGCCTTCTCTTCCGGCCTTACCTCTTGCAAGCAGACATTGATGAAGGTCTCCTGGCAAAGATGATGGCTTAGGAGGGGAGCAGGCAGGGGAGGGAATTACTTTCAAAAACATCATTTGGAGGTAAAGTAAAACAGACCGAGCGTCTTCGGAGGAAGAGTGGAAGCCTGAGCAGCTTCTTTAAGCAAAAAAATCCTGAACAGAAATAAAAATTTAAATAAGAAAATGGTAAGCAAACACCTGTCTCACCTGGACGGATATAAATCACCGGGGCCCATCGGATTACATCCCAGCGTTCTGAAGGAGCTGGCAGATGTCATCTCCAAAACCATCGTACCACATCTTTCAAAAATCCTGGAGCACCGGAGAAGTACCTGAGGATTGGAAAAGAGCTGATATGATTCCCATCTTCAAAAAAGAGGGAAAAAACAGACCCAGGAAACTACAGACCAATCAGTCTAACATCAATACCTGGGAAGATCCTGGAAAAGATCATCAAAAAACACATCTGCAAACAACTAGAAGCAAACAAAGTTATAACCAGTAGCCAGCACAGATTTGTTAAAAACAGATCATGCCAAACCAATCTTATTTTCATTCTTTGACAAAGTGACTAAATTAGTAGACCAGCAAAATGCTGTGGACGTAGTACACTTAGATTTCAGTAAGGCATTTGACAAAGTAGACCACAACCTATTCCTTGGTAAGCTAGAAAAAGGTGGAATAGACAACATCACCACCTGATGGATCTGCAGCTGGCTGACAAACCGCACTCAATGAGTAGTCCTCAATGGAACCACATCCACCTGGAGAGAAGTAAGCAGCGGGCTACCACAAGGCTCCGTCTTAGGCCCAGGACTCTGCAACATCTTCATCAATGACTTAGATGAGGGAATTGAAGGGGAACTCATCAAATTTGCAGATGACAGCAAGCTGGCAAGAATAGCCAACACCCCGGAAAACAAACTCAGGATCCAAAAAGATCTTGACAAACTCAAACAATGGGCCCTGTCCAACAAAATGAGTTTCAATGTGGAGAAAAGCAAAGTTTTACACCTAGACAGGAAAAATCAAAGGTTTAAGGACAGATTGGGTGAGACCTGGCTCAAAAACAGTAACTGTGAGAGGGACCTTGGAGTCCTAGTGGACGATCACTTGACCCTGAGCCAGCCGTGTGCAGCAGCAGCCAAAAAGCTAATACAATCCTGGGGTTGTATAAACAGAGGCATAGAATCAAAATCACACAAAGTATTAGTACGGCTTTATAAAGCCTTCGTAAGGCCACCTCTGGAATACTGCATCCAGTTTTGGTCACCACTTTACAAAAAAGATGTTGAGAATTAAGGAGAAATTTGATGACGGTGAGGACAATTAACCAGTGCAACAGCTTGCCACCAGAAATTGTAGGTGCTTCATCACTGGAGGTTTTTAAAGAAAAGACTGGATTGCCACCTATCAGAAAGGGTATAGGATCTCCTGCTTGAGCAGGGGCTTAGACTAGAAGACAATTAACCAGTGGAACAACCTGCCTCCAGAAGCGGTGAATGCAACACTGGAAGTTTTTAAGAAGAGACTGGACAGCCATTTGTCCGAAATGGTTATAGGGTTACCTGCCTGAACAGGGGGGTTGGACTTGATGACCTCCAAGGTCCCTTCCAACTTTATTATTATTATTATTATGGATCATCGCACAGTCAGCCAGATGTTCAGACTGGATTTGGCATTTTGTCTACCTATCGAGTCCTTACCCAGGACCTGGGATAGGCAGATGTGGATGTTTGATGGTATTACAGATATCGTCGCAGGATGGAAGCAGTTCCTAATAAGGCCGCCTTTTGCAATTGACTAATAGCAAATTTGTCAATGCCGATGGTGTTCAAGTGGTGCTCCAGTTGTTTTGGGATTGCACCTAAGGAGCCTATGACTATTGGTACTACCCTTGCTTGCTTTTGCCACAGTCTTTCTATTTCTATTTGTAGGTCTTTGTATTTTGTTATCTTCTCCAGTTCTTTCTCTTCTATTCTGCTATCTCCAGGCACTGCCACGTCCACTATCCAGACTTTTTTGTCTTTCTTATCGACAATTGTTAAGTCTGGGGTGTTATGTTGCAGGTGCTTGTCTGTTTGAATTCTGAAGTCCCAGAGCAGTTTAATTTTATCATTTTCTATGACTTTCTCTATTTTATGATCCCACCAGCTTTTGCTTACAGGCAAATGATATTTATTATTATTATTATTATTATTGTTGTTGTTGTTGTTGTTGTTATGGATCATCGCACAGTCAGCCAGATGTTCAGACTGGATTTGGCATTTTGTCTACCTATCGAGTCCTTACCCAGGACCTGGGATAGGCAGATGTGGATGTTTGATGGTATTACAGATATCGTTGCAGGATGGAAGCAGTTCCTAGTAAGGCCGCCTTTTGCAATTGACTAATAGCGAATTTGTCAATGCCGATGATGGTGTTCAAGTGGTGCTCCAGTTGTTTTGGGATTGCACCCTAGGCGCCTATGACTATTGGTACTACCCTTGCTTGCTTTTGCCACAGTCTTTCTATTTCTATTTGTAGGTCTTTGCATTTTGTTATCTTCTCCAGTTCTTTCTCTTCTATTCTGCTGCCTCCAGGCACTGCCACGTCCACTATCCAGACTTTTTATTATTATTATTATTATTATTATTATTATTATTATTATTATTATTACTACTACTACTACTACTACTACTACTACTACTACTACTACTACTACTACTACTATTACCTCCAGGGTCCCTTCCAATTCTATTCTGATTCAGTCCAGTCCAGCAGAGGACACCAAAAATACTTTTGTTAGATTACGACAAAGACTTAGCCGAGTCTAATCTAGTCAAGCATTTTCTGACTTAAAGTGACTGGCCAGATTGATCTGCCGCATCAAAGGATGTAGCTATAATAAGATTTGCTGACTATGGTCTCTTCTCAGATATTCTTTAGAAAGAGTGCAGAGAAGAGCAACAGATGATTTGGGGACTGAAGGCTAAAACTTATAAAGAACGGTTGCAGGAAAAGAAGGACCAGGAGGCTGACAGGATAGCAGTTTTCCAGTATCTCAGGGGCTGCCCCAAAGAAGAGGGAGTCAAGCTATTCTCCAAAGCAGCTGAAGGCAGGACAAGAAGCAACGGATAGAAACTCATCAAGGAGAGAAGCAACCTGGAACTAAGGAGAAACTTCCTGACAGTGAGAACAATTAACCAGTGGAACTACCTGCCTCCAGAAGAAGTGAATGCTCCAACACTGGAAGTTTTTAAGAAGAGATTGGACGGCCATTTGTCTGAAATGGTATAGGGTTTCCTGCCTGAGCAGGGGGTTGGACTAGATGACCTCCAAGGTCCCTTCCAATTCTGTTATTCTGTTATTCAGAATATTCAGATATTGCAGCCTGCAATATCTAACTTGGGGTGCTCTGTTCATTTAACCTAATACAATTAAAGCCTCTCTATCAAATTGCCTCATATATGAATCCTCAATCAAGTTACATTTCAACATGTTGTGATTGCAATTCCCAGAATCCTTAGGGTTGTGCAGGAAAAGTTTGCAGAAACTAACTTGTCCAAGGTTAAAAAACAGAAGTGCAGCTAGCAACTGATTAATGGATTAACCAAGCCCTCTCCAATGAATTAACGTTCTTAAGCAAAAACAGATCAGTTCTGGTCTGTTGGCCATTAGACTACAATCCATCTTTATTTTTAATGCCATTGTTTTATAAAAATAGCTGATGCCAAGGGAGATTTTCTACCATAGGACAGAAAAATATCTCTAGGATGCTACAAAGCATCTGTGCGTCATTTATAAACAAAGAAAAGACGCTTCTTGCTCCAGAATTATTGTTTTCATCTGCGTTCCAAATTTAAAGGGATATAATGGGTTGATGAATCAGTCAAAGTTCATATTCTTCACTAAGGAATTATGATGGTTCTGAGCCCCATCTAAAGTCATATGAATCTCCATGCTGAGCTAAATTAAAGGACAGTCGAGTTTGGTCGGCTTGGATCAAAACAGGGGTCTCCAAACTCGGCAACTTTAAGTCTTGTGGACTTCAACTCCCAGAAGCATGTGAAGTGTTAGCATCGCTTTATAATGCCTTGGTAAGCCCACATTGGGAATCCTGCATCCAGTTTACATTATCACGATATGAAAAAGATGTAGAGAGTCTAGAAAGAGGGCAGAGAAGAGCAACAAAGATGATCAGGGGACTGGAGGCTAAAAGGTACAAGGAACGGTTGCTGGAACCGAGGGGGGACAGGATAGCCGCCTTCCAGTATCTCAGGGGCTGCCCCAAAGAAGAGGGAGTCAAGCTATTCTCCAAAGCGCTCAAAGGCAGGACAAGAAGCAACGGATGGAAACTCATCAGGTAGAGAAGCAACCTAGAACTAAGGAGAAACGTCCTGACAGGGAGGACAATTAACCAGTGGAACCACCTGCCTCCAGAAGTGGTGAATGCTCCAACACTGGAAGTTTTCAAGAAGAGATTGGACGGCCATTTGTCTGAAATGATTGAGCAGACAGTTGGACTAGAAGAGCTTCAAGGTCGCTTCCAATTCTGTTATTCTGTTATTCTCAGATTGCTGGAAGAACTTCCTACCTATCCATAGGTAGCAAGGTCCCTTTCTAAGGTCCCTTCCAGTTCTGATATACCAGTGGTTCTCAACCTTTTTAATGCCGCGACCCCCAACCGGTCGTAAGTCGAGGACTACTCAACCGGTCGTAAGTCGAGGACTACTCCACTGGTGCAGCCCCGTTTGCAGAATGGGACTTTTGGCGGGCTCAGCAGGACAGAGACAGCCTGGACAATTCCTATTGGCTTTGGAAAGCCAATAGAATTAGAGTCTATTCAAGAGAGTCTATTCTATTGGCTTTCGAAAGCCAACAGAATAAAAGGGAGGAGCACAGCTAAGGAAAAGGGGGGAAAAATGGCGGACTGCGTTGTTTGGCGACCCCCGTGAAATGGTCGTTCGACCCCAAATGGGGTCCCGACCCACAGGTGGAGAACCACTGTGTTATACAGATGTGATCCTTACAGGCCATCCAAGGGAACAGTCATCCGGATGATGTTACCCATCCAGCTGTGTCCGACTCTTGGCGATTCTCTGGGCCAGGGGGTGTCTCCACCTCTTCCGATCTTGCGTTGCTTCTTTAAGTTGTTCTCTGCTCTGGTTGGTGCCAGCTTTGAGGGTGTCCACCAGCCACCTTGTTCTTTGGTGGCCTGGTTTTCTTTCTGCCGCTAACTCTTCCAATGATAATTGCTTTCTCCAGTGAATTTCCACGCACGACGTGGCCCAAGTAAATGAGATGCAGTTTTGTGATTTTTGCCGCCTAGTGACATGTCTGGTCTTAGTCAGCTTTGCTGTCCAAGGAATGTGGGGGAGCCTTCTCCAGCACCCCAACCTCAAACGAGTCCACGTTCTTCCTGTCTTGCTTTTTTAAGGTCCAACTTCCATTCACGGGGAAGAACCATGCAAATCCAGGTTGCACCCACATCCCTGGAAGGTGGAGGAACTTGGCTGAAAGGGAGATGGGAGCAGAAGGAGGCTCCTCCACCACAGCCTCAGGCAAAACACACACACACACACACACACACATACACTCACACACAAAAGTTTGGGCTTAGCCTGGGAACAGGTCACCCTTGTTGTTGTTGTTAATTGCAAAGTCATGTCCGACCCATCGCGACCCCATGGACAACGTTCCTCCAGGTCTTCCTGTCCTCTACCATCTTCTGGAGTCCATTTAAGTTCACACCTACTGCTTCATCCAGATACCTCCTTCTCTGTCGTTCCCCTTCTTCTCTTGCCCTCCATCTTTCCCAGCATTAGGCCCTTCTCCAGGGAGTCCTTCCTTCTTCTCATTAGGTGGCCAAAGTCCTTGACTTTCAACTTCAGGATCTGGCCTTCTAAAGAGCATTCGGGGTTGATCTCCTCTAGGACTGACCGGTTGGATTGCCTTGCAGTCCAGGGGACTAGCAGGAGTCTTCTCCAGCACCAGAGTTCAAAGGTCTCCATTCTTTGGCGCTCAGCCTTTCTTAGGGTCCAACTTTCACAGCCATACATTGCAACTGGGAAAACCATGGCCTGGACTATACGCACTTTTGTTGGCAGGGTGATGTCTCTGCTTTTTAGTATGCTGTCTAGATTTGCCACAGCTTTCCTCCCCAGGAGCAAGCGTCTTTTAATTCATAATACCAATGGAGAATTGGGCCTCTCTGACCTCAAACACGTGCACACGGGCTCCTCTCCTGCCCTGGTGAGGTTCCTCCAGCGTTCCCTTTGGACGAAGGCAGAAGCCACACCCTCTCTGCAGGTACAGCTGCTTCAGAAGAACCACAGGCCTCTTTGCGTCTCCTCCTGCTCCGCGTGGCTGGGGCGGGAGGCCACTGCACGTCCCACACTGAGAGTTGGCCCACCTCCCCATTTCAGAAGCTCTCCTCCGGCCCCACCCTGCTGGGAAAGCATATTTTCTTTCGGGCTCGGAGAACTTTAATGGCCCGAGAGCTTCCAAGTGGCAAAGGGCCACCTTGTCATCGGGATCAACAGCCGGCGACGTGCGAAGGGAAAGGTTGAAGAAGGATCTCGCACCGAAAAGCCCCCCACCTCTTTGCGTGGAAGAGAAGAGAAGAACTGGGGAGGGGGGGGAGGGAGAGGCTTCTCCACAAGGCCAAATCTATCCCAGCCATATTGCCTCCTCGGGAATTTAGAACATTTTACCCACAATGCCTTGCCTTGAAAAACAATCCCTTTTGGAGCCTGGCGTAACCTAAAGTGACTGTAGATTATTAAGGATTTGACTTTGAACCTCAGCATTTGGTTCCCATTATAGAATCATTAATATCCTCCGCTCCCCACATTCCACGCAAGGTCCCCGCTCAGACCTTCGCAGCCAGGCCTTCTCCCAAAACGTCCCTCTTTCCAAGAACAGAAGCTGGGCTTGGTTTGCCTTGCAAATCCAGCCGTGTGTCCTGGCACAAAAAGGCCAGGTGGCTGACCACCAGCATCCCCCCCCCACACACACCCCTTCCCCCTCTCCCTCCGGCCTTCCCGGATCTCACTCAGCAGCCGAGAAGCTCCTCCAGGCCTGCGAGGTGTCGCCTTCGGGTCTTCAGAGAAACACAGTTCTTGGAGGCCGCCAAAGCGTGGTGGGCCAGAGAGTAAAGTCCTCCAGATGCTTAGCAGTGTGTGAAAGAAAAGAAAGGAAAGGAGAAGGGGGAGAGAAGAGAGAAAGGAGAAAAAGAGAAAGGAGAGAAGAGAGAGGAGAGGAGAGGGGAGGGGAGTGGAGGAGAGGAGAGGAGAAGGGAGAGGAGGGGAGGAGAGGAGAGGAGAGGAGAGGAGAAGGGAGGGGAAGAGAGGAGAGGAAAGAATAGGGGAGGAGAGAAGAGGAGAGGAGAAGGGAGGGAAGAGAGGAGAGGAAAGGGGAGGGGAGGGGAGGGGAAGAGAGGAGAGGAGAAGGGAGAGGAGGAGAGGAGAGGAGAGGAGAAGGGAGAGGAGGGGAGGAGAGGAGAGGAGAAGGGAGGGAAGAGAGGAGAGGAGAAAGGAGGGGAGGGGAAGGGAGGAAAGAAGAGGGGAGGAGAGAGGAGAGGAGAGGAGAAGGGAGAGGAGGAGAGGAGAGGAGAGGAGAAGGGAGGGGAAGAGAGGAGAGGAAAGAATAGGGGAGGGGAAGAGAGGAGAGGAGAAGGGAGGGGAGGGGAAGGAGGAAAGAGGGGAGGAGAGGAGAGGAGAGGAGAAGGGAGGGGAAGAGAGGAGAGGAAAGGGGAGGGGAGGGGAGGGGAGGAGAGGAGAGGAGAAGGGAGGGGAGGGGAGGAAAGAAGAGGGGAGGAGAGGGGAGGGGAGGGAAAGAGAGGAGAGAAGGGAGGGGAGGAGGGGAGAGGAGAGGAGAGGAGAGGAAGAGAAGGAAGGAGAGGGGAGGAGAGAGGAGGAAAATGAAAGGAAGGGAAGAGCAAACAGGGCTGGGAGGGCTGCTGTAGATAATCCTAGCTAAATTTGAAAAGGGAGCTAAAAGGAGCTGTGTCCCATTGCTAACTGTGCACTCCTACCCCGTAGTACACACTTACCCAGTCACAGGCCACATCCCAAGGCAGGATCAGGGTCTTTGGTTTGGAAAAACCACAGCAGGTCCAACAGAAGAGCTAGCAAATGCCACGTGGTTCTCTGGGATCTTTAGGGCCTTCCATCCATCCTTGAGTTGGTAGAAAAAATACTGGCATGAAGTTGCCAATTGCTCTCTTCCTTTTGGCGCTTCTCTGGCTACTTCCTGCCCATCCTCTCCCTTCCTTCTAAGATTAGGGCGAGGTAATAGATTTTATGCATTTTTGACACACTTGGAATATGGAAGAAATGACCTTAAGGAGTCTCCGAAGAAGAAGGCCATGATCTAGAGCAGGGTTCCCCAAAATGGCCAATATTGACCCCACCCGAGGGTCAACGAGACTATCGAATGGGATCCATGTTGTTATTGTGGTTGGGTGGACAGTCAGCCAGATGTTCAGACTGGAACTCGCATTTTTGCCCATCTAAAGAGTCCTGCCCAAAGACCTGGCTGAGGCAGATATTGTTATTTTATAGGATTGGCGGGATGTAAGTTCCCCCAAATAAAGCTGCCTTCCGCAATTGACTGATAGCGGCGTTGTCATTGATGATGGTGTTCACGTGGTGCTCCATATTCCAAA
This sequence comes from Crotalus adamanteus, assembly GCA_039797435.1. NCBI lineage: Eukaryota > Metazoa > Chordata > Lepidosauria > Squamata > Viperidae > Crotalus > Crotalus adamanteus. The sequence goes on from CM077924.1 coordinate 1,075,038, forward strand.
GTGTCAAAGTGCATAAAATCTATTAGACTTTGCCAGCCATAACCTTGGAAGGGAGTAAGACTAGAAGATCTCCAAGGTCCCTCCCAATTCTGTGATTCTGCTATCCTTTCATCAGGCACTAAAAATGAGATCTGGAATGTCCTTGGGACTGCTGAACTGGCATATCCAGGATATTGGACTAAGAACATCACCACTATGGAGAAACCCTGGTCAAGCCGTCCTTCTCTGGAGAACAACCGTACATTACAAATTCTCTTCTTCTGATTTTGTTTGCCCTCTTAGTGGCTTTTGGTAGAGCTGGCAGAAGAATCTTTAATTAAGGGCAAGATGTGTGTGTTTGTGTGTCAAAAAAAGTTACAATAGCATTTAGATTTATATACCACTTCACAGCCCTCTCTAAGCAGTTTACAGAGTGTGCCTGTTGCCCCCCAACAATCTGGGTCCTCATTTTACCAACCTCGGAAGGGTGGAAGGCTGAATCGACCAAAGATGGCAGTTACAACCAAACTTTTGGCCCTCTCTGTGGACAAAGTTTATTTTATTTATTTATTTATTTATTTGACTTATATACCGCTTTAAGTCCAAGCACTCTCTAAGCGGTGTACACCAGTAAGCAATGTATATATATATTTACATTGCCGCCAACAATCTGAGTCCTCATTTTACCTACCCTGGAAGGATGGAAGGCTGAGTCAACCTTGAGCCGGTGAGATTTGAACCGCTAACCTGCTGAACACAGTCAGCTAAAGTGGCCTGCAGTACTGCCCTCTAACTGCTGCGCCACCTCGGGTCATGAGGTGTTTGGTTGTGAAATCATGGTTAACAAGGACAGACTAGAAGAGGAGTCTCCAAACATGGCAACTTCAAGACCTGTGCACTTCAACTCCCAGAATTAAGAAGCAACGGGTGGAAACTAATCAAGGAGAGAAGCAACCTAGAACTAAGGAAAAACTTCCTGACAGTGAGAACAATTAATCAGTGGAACAGCTTGCCTCCAGAAGCAGTAAATGCTCCAACACTGGAAGTTTTTAAGAAGAGACTGGACAGCCATTTGTCCGAAATGGTGTAGGGTTTCCTGCCTGAGCAGGGGGTTGGACTAGATGACCTCCAAGGTCCCTTCCAACTTTACTACTATTACTATTACTAATTCCCCAGCCAGCCTGGACTCAAGTCCACAAGTCTTGAAGTTGCCACGTTTGGTGACCGCTGTACTAGAGATGTTGAGGGATGAAGCATCTCCAGAGGCTGTGGGTCCAATTCCTAATATCTTCTCCCATTTTAAGCAGGTGACGGCAAGTCTAAGCCAGGATGTTGGCCTAAACCAGTTTGAGCTAGATGGATAACTCCTTTGACCTTGGGAAGCTACCTTCTGGTGTCTCCTGGGAGTTTCCCCCTCCCGTGTGGTTCCCTCTTCCATTCCAGGGATAAGCCGATAGAGATCTGGAGTGCAGCTGTCTTCAATATTTATATAGCCGCCGTGGACCTTGGACCCTCTAAATACTCTCTCCCCTTTGAAATCAATCTCCAGTCGGCCTAGGGAAGGTTATGAAATATAAATGTGGATGTCTTCGTGGTAGAGAGCGAACAGTGGAGTTGAAATTAAATCATGTTTAGATTAAAGGGGACAGAGTATTGAAAATATTTTCCTTTGAGTTTTACAGTACAATTAGGAACTGTTTAAGCTTTTGATTCTCGTGGCTTCTAAGTCGGGGCTGCGGTTAACCGACTGCTCCAGATCTACCCCTCTCTGCTTCCATTGGAGAAGGTCACCCCTGTTTTGTTGAAGAATTATACCTTCAGCTACCGAGGCCTCTTATCTGAGAATCTGCAATTTGCAAGGTCTCCCGCAAAAGGAAATCTTTTATTAAGCGTCCTATTTTCCTTTGCTCCGGGCAGGCAGACTAAATAAACGGAAGGGTAGACTTTGCACTTTTTCTTCACGTCGGCCCGGTCCAAGAATCACAGACAATGCCGGTTTGCAAGAAAGAGAGAATTTTAAGAAAAACAAGCTGTTCCAAGCCCCTCGTCGACGGGTCCTGCTGGATTCCTCAAAAGAATTTATTTCATTACTATAAGTGCTGTTGACTTAGTGTGAGTTTCAGCACTCAGATTCTTGGATAGCTGGACGAAAAGCGCCATCTCCAAGATAAATACATTATCCAAAGCATGACTTTCATTCTTTCGCTGATCTGTGGTCGGACCGCAACAGTTCCCCTGTGGAAAAGGCCTTCCTGGGCCTTGACAAAGCATGAGGCCTCAGGTGCCCCTACGTGGTACACCGGAGGAGCAAGAGGCCTGGGGGCAAAGGTCAGGAGGACACGACGCCAGCTCCGTACCAATCTGAGCTCTTGCAGTGGCCTTTCAAACCTTCTAGTCTTCTGGGCTGGGGATGAACATCAGAAGGCAGATGTTGCCAGATGCTCTCATAGGTCATTCCCTCAGTGGTGGAATTCAAATATCTGAACAACTGGTTCTCTTATTCAATGCAGGCCTGGGGCTCTGAAGCCTAGAATGGACTTCCGGAAGTGGCATCCACGCACTTCCGGTGGGCTGTTCTAGGCCTGGGAGGCCTCCTCCAGCCCTCCGAGGCCCAGAACGGACTTCCGGAAGTGGCATCCACGCACTTCCGGTGGGCCATTCTAGGCCTGGGAGGTCTCCTCCAGCCCTCCAAGGCCCAGAACGGACTTCCGGAAGTGGCATCCATGGACTTCTGGTGGGCCGTTCTAGGCCTGGGAGGCCTCCTCTTGGCCTCCGAGGCCTAGACTGGACTTCTGGAAGCCAGCCAGTTCTCCGAATGCAGCAAAATTGGGCTATCGGTTCTACCAAATTGGTGCGAACCGGTTGAATCCCACCACTGCATTCCCCCATTTATTGTATCTTCTGGAGCGATTCACCCATCATTGTGCCAAAATAACCCTAAAGAAGAAACAGCGTATCACTTTGGCAATGGTTGAGTGGTGGCATCAGAAGTCATCGCTAGAGATGTTTATAGTCTTCCTCTGACAGAAGAACTGGATTCTTTGACATCTTGATCAAGTAGGGCTGCTCAGCGTCTTCTAGCTTCCATGGACATTTCCATTTTATCTCCAACATCTTGAAATGTCATCGTTCTGGCATTTAATCTGAGTCAACAACAGCTTGACTGCTGCTATTTATCCACTTCAGGAGGAGCTCCAGACTGGAAAGAGAAGCTGGCAACTATCTTTGGGTGCTTCAAAACCAGGATGGTGGTAGCTCCCATTTCTCCACCTTTCTTTTATTTATCCTAGATGTTGTGAGTGGCAGAGATTTGCAGGACAAGGTGGAGAAAGAGGGAAGACCAACAATGCGTCCTTGATGAGCACCACAGAATGCTGTAAACACAACAACACAGTAACACAGTTGGAAGGGGCCTAGGAGATCTTCTGATCTGACCCTCTGCTCACGCAAAAGACCCCAGACCATTTCAGACAAATGCTTGTCCAATCTGGCCCAAAGCACCAGAAGGCAGGACAAGAGGCAACAGATGGAAACTATTCAAGGAGAGAAGCAACCTAAGATTAAGGAGAAACTTCCTGACAGTTAGAACAATTAACCAATGGAACAACCTGCCTCCAGAAACTGCCGATGCTTCATCACTGAAGGTTTTGAAGAAGAGACTGGACAGCCATTTTACTTGTCTGAATGCAGAATCTCTTCTTAAAAGCCACCAGTGTTGGATGATGATGATCATGATAATAGTAGTAGTAGTAGTAGTAGTAGTAGTAGTAGTAGTAGTAGTAGTAGTAGTAGTAATAATAATAATAATAATAATAATAATAATAATAATAATAGACCAAACTGGCCTACAAGAAAGACCAAATGAAGAACAGAATAGAGGCATGGGAAGACAAAGCACTATATGGCCAATAAATGAAAAAAATAGCTGGGAAAGCAGATAATAATAAAACCTGGCAATGGCTAAGAGCAGGAAAATTGAAGAAAGAGACCGAGGGACTAATTCTGGCTGCACAAGACCAAGCCTTAAGGACAAATGCATACAAAGTCAAAATTGAGAAGACAGCAACAGACAGTAAGTGCCGCCTATGCAAAGAAGCTGAAGAAACCACTTGGTAAGCTGTTGCAAGAAAATTGCACAGACTGATTACAAGCAGCGGCATGACAAAGTAGCAACAATGGTGCATTGGAAGATCTGCAAAAAATATCATTTGCCTGTAAGCAAAAACTGGTGGGATCATAAAATAGAGAAAGTCATAGAAAATGATAAAATTAAACTGCTCTGGGACTTCAGAATTCAAACAGACAAGCACCTGCAACATAACACCCCAGACTTAACAATTGTCGATAAGAAAGACAAAAAAGTCTGGATAGTGGACGTGGCAGTGCCTGGAGATAGCAGAATAGAAGAGAAAGAACTGGAGAAGATAACAAAATACAAAGACCTACAAATAGAAATAGAAAGACTGTGGCAAAAGCAAGCAAGGGTAGTACCAATAATAATAGGCTCCTTGGGTGCAATCCCAAAACAACTGGAGCACCACTTGAACACCATTGGCATTGACAAATTCACTATTAGTCAATTGCAAAAGGCGGCCTTATTAGGAACTGCTTCCATCCTGCGACGATACCTGTAACACCATCACACATCCACATCTGCCTATCCCAGGTCCTGGGTAAGGACTCGATAGGTAGACAAAATGCCAAATCCAGTCTGAACATCTGGCTGACTGTGCGATGATCAATAATAATAATAAAGTTGGAAGGGACTTTGGAGGTCATCTAGTCCAACCCCCTGCTCAGGCAAGAAACCCTATATACCATTTCAGACAAATGGCTGTCCAGACTCTTCTTAAAAACTTCCAGTGTTGGAGCATTCACCACTTCTGGAGGCAGGTTGTTCCATTGGTTAATTATTCTAACTGTCTGGAAGTTTCTCCTTAGTTCCAGGTTGCTTCTCTCCTTGGTCAGTTTCCATCCATTGCTTCTTGTCCTGCCTTCAGGCGCCTTGGAGAATAGCTCGACTTCTTTGGGGCAGCCCCTGAGATACTGGAAGACTGCTATCTTGTCCCTCCTCGTGCTTCTCTTCATTGAACTAGACACACCCAATTCCAGCCACCGTTCCTTGTATGTTTTAGCCTCCAGTCCCCTGATCCTCTTTCTTGCTCTTCTCTGCGCTCTTTCCAGAATCTCAACATCTTTATTATATCGTGGCGACCAAAACTGGGTGCAGAATTCCAAGCGTGGCCTTACCAGGCATTATAAATGTGAACTTTGTTCTATCCTTTTGTTAATGCAGAAGTTGAATGACAGCTCAGAAAAAAAAGCATTTATAAACACCATGAACGTTACTAAGGAGCCACCATAAGTTGAGCTTAACTTGAGGGCGTTTTTACCTTAAGAGAATTTCTCCTCAGTACTTTAGAATTAATGAACACATTTGTGCAGGCAAGTTGCTTCTTAATTCCAAAAGTTTCTGAAGTGGGGGCTGTCACCCTTTTTCTCCAATAGTGGCACTCTGGTTGGGTTTGAAGGGTTAACCATTTCTCGGGTTGAAAAATCAGCCCCTTGCTTGCTTGATTTGATTCGTTCTTTCCACTTTCAATAATGCCTTTCATTTCTGGTTCTCTCTATTCCTGTCTGTTTTTCTTCCTTTTTTTTTTTTCTAAAGAATTCTCGTGTTACTCCAAGTTTTGTTTGTGAAATGTACCATATACAGACTTCACAAGGGCAGTTTGAGACGTGCTCTGTTTTGCTTAGGAGGTGAAGAGTTCGTGGAATGAAGAAAAGGGAATTTGGGGTCCAGAAGGTGACATGGAAAATTGTGCTCATCTCTGCAGCCTGGCTGAGGAATTCTGGGAGTTGAAGTCCACAAGTCATGAAAGGGCCAAGTTTGAAGACCCCTGAGATAGACTTTAAGAGGAGTGGACTTCAACTCCCAGAATTCCTTAGCCAGCGTGCCTGGTGGAGGAATTCTGGGAGTTGAAGTCCACAAGTCATAAAAGGGCCAAGTTTGATATAGATTTTAAGAGGAGTGGACTTCAACTCCCAGAATTCCTCAGCCAGCATGTCTGGTGGAGGAATTCTGGGAGTTGAAGTCCACAAGTCATAAAAGGGCCAGGTTTGATATAGACTTTAAGAGGAGTGGACTTCAGCTCCCAGAATTCCTCAGCCAGCGTGTCTGGCGGAGGAATTCTGGGAGTTGAAGTCCACAAGTCATAAAAGGGCCAAGTTTGATATAGATTTTAAGAGGAGTGGACTTCAGCTTCCAGAATTCCTCAGCCAGCATGTCTGGCGGAGGAATTCTGGGAGTTGAAGTCCACAAGTCATAAAAGGGCCAGGTTTGATATAGACTTTAAGAGGAGTGGACTTCAGCTCCCAGAATTCCTCAGCCAGCATGTCTGGCGGAGGAATTCTGGGAGTTGAAGTCCACAAGTCATAAAAGGGCCAAGTTTGAAGACCCTTGGGTTAAGCCAACGAGTCTTTGGCTGCAAATCTGGAATTCATGCCTGCCCCTGATTTCCGCTGGGATTCAATTCTGAGGGCTGTTGCTCCCGAGTAAGTCTGCAGCTTACTAAGACCTAGTAAGAATTTGCAGCCTTGCGGAAGGCAGAGTTACGCCTCCTGCCTTGGGCCTTCATGTCGCCAGATCTCCTGGAGTTCTCTAGGGTGACTGAGCGAGGCTCTTGCTTATTTTGGGATCTATGGACTCGGACCAGTTTTACCCCAACGGTTCATTTAGTGACCGTTCAAGAGCTACCACGACACTAAAAGAAGGGATTTATGACCATTTTTCACACTTACAGCCATTGCAGCCTCCCTGTGGTCATGTCATCAAAATGCAGATGCTTGGGAACTGACGGTTGTCATATTTATGACAGTCGCAGTGTCCCGGGGCTGTGTGATCCCCTTTTATGACCTTCTGAGAAGGGACATCAGTGGGCAAAGCTGGATTCCCTTAACGACCATGTTACTAACTTAACAGCTGCAGTGATTCACTTAAGAACTTGGCAAAGAAAGGTCCTCAAACGAGGCTTAACGACTGTCTCACTTAGCATCATAAATGTTGGGGTTAAAATTGTGGACGTAAGTCAAGGACTACTTATATATTATTTGTGCCTTCCAGAAAGAAAAGGCCTCAGGGGAAAAATACAATAAAACAGACCAGCCTGTTGTTGTGAGTCTTTAATTGAAGAGTACAAGAAGCAATGGAGACACTGCAGAAAGGGACGGAAACGGCCACGGTGTCCCACCATCTCCCAAAGCTGGCAATTATTGCAGGAGACAAGATAGTGAGATGCAGGTCTTGGACACCTGCCAGGCGGAAGACAGGGGACCACCAGGTGTGGCCAAGTTGCAGCCCAGGACAGAAAGGAATCTGTAACCCCATCATGTCTGAGATGGTATAGGTTCCCCTGCTTGAGTGGGGGGCTGGACTAGAAGACCTCCAAGGTCCCTTCCAGCTCTATTCTATTCTATTCTATTCTATTCTATTCTATTCTATTCTATTCTATTCTATATTTCTATTCTATTCTGTTCTTTTCTATTATATTCTATATTTCTATTCTATTCTTTTCTATTCTATTCTATTCTATTCTTTTCTATTATATTCTATATTCTATTCTTTTCTATTCTTTTCTATTCTTTTCTATTCTATTCTATTCTATTCTATATATTCTTATTTCCTTATTCTATTCTATTCTATTCTATTCTATTCTATTCTATTCTATATTCTATTCTTTTCTATTCTATTCTATTCTATATTTCTATTCTATTCTATTCTATTCTATTCTATTCTATTCTATTCTATTCTATTCTATATATTCTTATTTCCCTATTCTATTCTATTCTATTCTATTCTATTCTATTCTATTCTATTCTATTCTATTCTATTCTATTCTATTCTATTCTATTCTATTCTAATATTCTATATTCTATTCTTTTCTATTCTTTTCTATTCTATTCTATTCTGTTCTATTCTATTCTATTCTATTCTATTCTATTCTATTCTATTCTATTCTATATATTCTTATTTCCTTATTCTATTCTATTCTATTCTATTCTATTCTATTCTATTCTATTCTATTCTATTCTATTCTATTCTATTCTATTCTATTCTATTCTATTCCATTCCATTCTTTTTTTTAAAAAAAAGACTGACTCGTGAGAGTCCCTTGGACTGCAAGGGGATCCCATCGGTCCATCCTAAAGAAAGATAACCCTGACTATCCTTTGTAAGGACAGATCCTGAAGATGAAGCTTAAACACTTTGGCCACCAAAAGAGAAGAGAGGTCTCCTTGGAAAGGAGCCCTGAAGTTGGGAAAGATGGACGACAGAGAAGGAGAGGGCTAGACAGGGTCATTGAAGCAACAAACGTGAATTTGGGCAAACTCCGGGTGACAGTGGAGGATGGTGGGGGGAGGGCTTGGCCTATTGTGATACCTGGGGTCACGAAGAGTCAGACGCGACTTAGTGACTGAAGAACAAAACATCTCCTCTGGCTGTTTCACCTCCTATTCATTCCCACGGTCTTCAACGTCTGCGTGAGCCCCAGCCAGGACTTCGCTTTGGCTGGGCCCCTCCCGTCCTGCCCTCTTTTACACATCCCCGTGCACTCAGGACAGTTCTTTGCTCACCCTTCGCACTGGGACACCCTCCACCAGGCCTCGGTAACAGCTGGGGGATTTATAAACAGCCAGTTGAGAATCCGTGGCCACCCAAGAACGGTGTGGTTTTCATTAATGCCGGAGCAACTTGGGAACGCGGCAGGAATGCTACGGCAGCCATCGCTGCTCTTGCCCGAGTGCCAGGAACTGGGTGGAAGCAAAGAGACGCTTCTCCAGGTCCCACGTTCCCCTCTGTAGCAGCGGAACTGGGGGCTCTGCAAGCTGGGCGACGGCCCAAACAAGAATAATCTGCCGGTTTGCTTTTCTCCTCCATCTCAGAAGGCCTGCATTTATTCAACCCCCTCCGCGAATTCCCACATTATGACAAGAGAGCTGAAAGACTGTTTGACACCTAATGAAAATGAGGTCCCTCTAAGCCGTTCAACACATTGGCACAGCACATCTGGAATCTAGCAGCCAGTTGTGATTCAAAGGAGATGCTGAGACTCCAGAAAGCGTGCAGAGAAGAGCAACAAAGATGATTAGGGGACGTATGAAGGAAATGGGGATGTCTAGTTTAATTAAAAGAAGGACTAGGGACGACATGATAGCAGTGTTCATCTAAAAAAAATGTGACTTGATTGCATTCCTGGGAGTTGATGTCCACCTATCTTCAGGTTGCCAAGGTTGGGAAGATAAGTCCACAAGGACAATAAGGGTGACATGAAAACTGTCACAAAGAAGAAGGGGGTCAGCCTGTTCTCCAAAGCGCCTGAAGGCAGGACAAGAAGCAACGGATGGAAACTAATCAAGGAGAAAAGCAACCTAGAACTAAGGAGAAACTTCCTGACAGTCAGAACAATTAACCAGTGGAACCACCTGCCTCCAGAAGTGGTGAATGCTCCAACACTGGAAGTTTTTAAGAAGAGGCTGGATAACCATTTGTCTGAAATGGTGTAGGGTTTCCTGCCTGAGCAGGGGGTTGGACTAGATGACCTTCAAGTTCCCTTCTAACTCATTGCTATTAATAATAATAATAATAATATCATTTGCCTGTAAGCAAGAACTGGTGGGATCATAAAATGGAGAAAGTCATAGAAAATGATAAAGTTAAACTGCTCTGGAACTTCAGAATTCAAACAGACAAGCACCTGCAACATAACACCCCAGACTTAACAATTGTCGATAAGAAAGACAAAGAAGTCTGGATAGTGGACGTGGCAGTGCCTGGAGACAGCAGAATAGACAAAAAAAAAACTGGAGAAGATCACAAAATACAAAGACCTACAAATAGAAATAGAAAGACTGTGGCAAAGGCAAGCAAGGGTAGCACCAATAGTAATACGCTCCTTGGGTGCAATCCCAAAACAACTGGAGCACCACTTGAACACCATCATCGGCATTGACAAATTCGCCATTAGTCAATTGCAAAAGGCGGCCTTACTAGGAACTGCTTCCATCCTGCGACGATATCTGTAATACTATCAAACATCCACATCTGCCTATCCCAGGTCCTTGGGAAGGATTCAACAGATAGACAAAAATGCCAAATCCAGTCTGAACATCTCGCTGACTGTGTGATGATCAATAATAATAATAATAATAATCATTATCATTCTATCCCTCTGTTAACACAGTGCTAGGCTGCATTAACAGAGGGATAGAATCAAGATCACGTGAAGTATTAATGCCACTCTACAATGCCTTGGTAAGGCCACACTTGGAATACTGCATCCAGTTTTGGTCACCACGATGTAAAAAAGATGTTGAGACTCTAGAAAGAGTCCAGAGAAGAGCAACAAAGATGATTGGGGGACTGGAGGCTAAAACATATAAGGAACGGTTGCTCGAATTGGGTATGTCTAGTTTAACGAAGAGAAGGACAAGGGGGGACATGATAGCAGTATTCCAATATCTCAGGGGCTGCCATAAAGAAGAGGGAATCAAGCTATTTTCCAAAGCACCTGAAGGCAGGACAAGAAGCAATGGGTGGAAACTAATCAAGGAGAGAAGCAACCTAGAACTAAGGAGAAACTTCCTGACAGTGAGGACAATTAATCAGTGGAACAGCCTGCCTCCAGAAGCAGTAAATGCTCCAATACTGGAAGTTTTTAAGAAGAGACTGGACAGCCATTTGTCTGAAATGGTGTAGGGTTTCCTGCCTGAGCAGGGGGTTGGACTAGATGACCTCCAAGGTCCCTTCCAACTTTACTATCATCATCATCATCATCATCTCTCCATCCCATCTTCTCTCCCCGTTCTCTCTTCCTGCCTCACGCACCATAAATATCCAATACAGCAGATCAGTAGTGGATTAAAAAAGTGTTTTGGAAAAGTGTCCACGTTACAGGGAGACGACTGAAAATGCATCACTGCTGCCATCTTCTGTTCATTTCTGAATGGAAGATGCTGAGAAGAGAAGGAGAACCTTCCAAGGTTGTTGAATTTCCCTCTCTTCCTCCCTCCCACTCCATTCTTTCTTTTTTGTCAGTTGATGGAAAAGGTTTTGAAACGTGCTAAGTACCAGAGGTATCCGTGGGATGTAGTAAAAAAAAAAAAGCCCAAAATGTTGGGTGACATGGTGCAATGGAAGCTCTACCTGGTTTTATAGCTTCTCTGGCACCATCTCAACTGCCATTTTGAGCTTTCTGACTGCCTCCAGTGGACGGCCCTGCTACATATGGGAAATACTCAAATACTTTATTGAGCATAGATCTTTCCTTAAGTGAGGAATTCACATCTGGTTCTTTTTTGTGTTTGGTAACGGCATGGCTAGCATTGGTGAGTCTTGCTGGTCAACTCTTTTGATCAAGGACAACTTTGGCAACTTCTTCTGGAAAGACTATTATATGGTGGTGAAGGTGGACTGGGAGCTGTGGTGCACTGGGAATCCACCACTTCTTCTCTAACTTTATTTGCCGATGCCCCTCAACCAGGATGTTCTCTCCTCCACATCGAATTTCCCAGATGACTTCTTTTATGGTTGGTTGTTGCTTATTACAGATACCATGTTATTTATTATACTTGTTTTCTTCGGTAAGCCATTGGTAACACCTATGGATGGCCCTTGATGCAGAAAGATGGACTCATGATTTAAATCTGGTTTGTCCCATACACTAAGCTGTGATTTGTTCAAGCATGATTTCTTGCAGTGGATATCTTGGCTGGCTTCATTCAACATGGTAAAAGCCAGGGCCAAGCCACCCATGTCTTCAGCTTGGCACAGCATCTGAAATCCGGAGAACTTGGACTTGTAAGGATGAGGGCAAACAAAGCCAAAAATTACCCCAAATCAGCAACCAAAAAAGTTGAAGAGAACCAAGGCAGGATAAGATAAGATAAGATAAGATAAGATAACCTTTATTGTCATTTTTATACTGTGGGCACAACGGCACACATCAAAAATGAAATTTGGTTGCCCGCTCTCAAAGTGAAACACATACATGACACATACCTAAAACATACTATATACAACATATGTATAGACCCACATCCCTACCTATGCAAATAAATATTAAATACTGTCAACGGAAGGAGGAAGCTTGTTGAGAAGTGGAGGATGGGATCTGCTCAGTTATGACTACAAGTGCAAATAACTACAAATTTGATCCACCTGTTTGTGTGTCATGAAATTCCTATGGATTCAGTGCCCGGGATGGGTGGGTTAGGGGATGAGATGCCGCCCTCTTGAGCTGTATATGTCTTGCTTTAGACCACCAATGCTGGTCACTCCTAATTCCTAAGTGGCATCATCAACACTCTGATTCCACATTGAGAGGGTTGAGTTGAGGGAATGTAAGAAGGGGATATGTGAGGCGCTTTTGGGGACACGAGTAATGGAGGCGAAGAGGTAGAAGAGGATTGGGGACTGGGGGTTAAAGCATACGAAGAAGAGTTGCTGGAATTGGGGATGTCCAGTTTAATGAAGAGAAGGATGAGGGGGGACATGATAGCAGGGTTTCAATATCTCAGGGGCTGCCCCAAAGAAGAGGGAGTCAAGCTTGACTCCACAAATTGTAGGTGCTCCATCACTGGGGGTTCTCAAGAAGAGATTGGATGACCATTTGACTAGGACTGATGTAGGCAACCTTGGCTCTTTTATGACTCTTGGACTTCAACTCCCAGAATTCCTCAGCCAGCATGGCTCAGCTTGGAAACTCTCCCTTTTCCCTCAGCATAGCTGGCTCAGGAATTCTGGGAGTTGACGTCCACCAGTCATAAAAGAGCCAAGGTTGCCTACCTCTGGCCTAGGTCGCTTTATGACTCGTGGACTTCAACTCCCAGAATTCTGAGCCAGTTATGCTGAGGGGAAAGAGAGAGGTTTCCAGGCTGGCTCAGGAATTCTGGGAGTTGAAGTCCATGAGTCATAAAAAAGCCAAGGTGGCCTATCCCTGGCCTAGGAGGCTCACCGCTTAGAACAGGAGGACTTAGGACAGGGGTAGGCCACCTCGGCTCTTTTATGACTTGTGGACTTCAATTCCCAGAATTCCTCAGCCAGCATGGCTCAGCTTGGAAATCTCTCCCTTTCTCCTCAGCATGGCTGGCTCAGGAATTCTGGGAATTGAAGTCCACAAGTCATAAAAGAGCCAAGGTTGCCTTCTCCTGGACTAGGTTAATGGTGTGGACTAGAAGTCCTTCAAGGCTCCTTCCAACTTATTCTGTTATTCCTTTTCGACCTGAACATTTGCCTAACGGGGCGCAAAGCTGTGAAAAAATGCCTTCCATTTTAGAAAAATTCTTTGCCTACTATGGAAGAATGGATACTTAAGGTGTCTAACTTAGCAGAAATGGCGAAAATCTCCGCCTATTTGAAGGACCATTCACAAGAAAAATATATTTCGGTCTGGAGAAGATGGATTGATTATATTCAAAAGAAATACGAGACTGAAAAGTATTATCTTGCTTATGAGTAGATTTTAGATTATTATTAATAGTTTAATATGGCTGAATTTATATTATTTTTAGTGTTATGGTTTAATTATATTATTTTTTTTTTGTTTTTAATTAGTTAACATTTGTTTTGAAAAGGAGTTAAAGTATGTTATAGATTGATTGATAGTCTAGTCGGGTAATGTTTGTTAGATTATGATTGTTTATTTGTTCCCCTGTAATCAGCTCTGGGAAGTGGGGGAGGGGGGAAGGGGGGGAGGGGTTTGGGTTATATTGTATTAAATTTGTAAAACTTTTAATAATAATAAAAAAAGGCTTCCATTTTAAGCCCTGCAGTGAACACAGTGCCGTGGTGAGTCTCTTGGCCTGGGACCAAGGAGACTTTGGTTGTGTCCTGACTTGACCACAGAGCTCCGGCTGTGACTCTGGGTCAGCCCTTCTCTTTTCAACCCAACGTACCTCCCAGGGTTTACTCTGGCATAGACGGAGGAACAGCCTACCCCCAACTTAACTCCTGGGGAAAGGAAGAATGTAAGCATGAAAACAAACAAATGGATCGTTGAACAAGTCAAGCCAGAGTTGTGGCTGGAGGAACAAATGTCCAGGCTTAAATTATACGTTGTGCAAAGACCCAGCTCTCTGGAGAAGGCTGGAATCCCAGGAAAGGTGGAAGGAAAGAGAGGAAGAGGACAGTTGGCAGCAAGGACTCCTCGTTTGGTCATGAGAGTCAACCCCATCGTGATGGAATAGCATCAATCAATCAGCGCAAGCGTCCCGCTTTCTTAAGAAGTCTATAATGCTGAAAAAGGTAGAAGGAAAGAGAAGAAGAGGACAACTCGTAGCAAGATGGATTGTTTGGGTTACAGCGGTGGTGGAGGAACCCTTGGGAGACCAGGAGGACCAGGCTGAGGTCAGACTGTCATGCAGAAAATCCATCGAGATGGTTATTGAGAGTCAACACTCGCTTGGACGACACACAATCATCCAACTCATAAAATAGTAAACCACAACTAACCACATCTAGCTCCATTTCATGTTTGTGTGACTCCAGTTCTAGGCCATCCTACATTGCTGAGGTTCACATAACCCTTTCATCGACCAGGGCAACCAGATGGACCTTTGGTTTGACCCAGCAAAGGAAATATCCTGGATGCATCGGAGGAGGGCCAAGGGTAGCACATCCAGAAAGCCGCTGAGGAATTTCCTAAGTGGCTGAAGGATATCGGCACCAGACCAAGGATATGACTGACTCGGACCCCCGTGTTTCACAAAGGACACGTCTCGCAAGCAGCCTTCACATCCTGCAGCTGTTGGAAAAGAGCAGGTATCTGGTGCAGCTCCCTTGCATGAGTTCACCCGGGGCGCTGCAATTCAGGAAATGACAGGCGCTGCTTGGAGCGCATGCAATCCAGGAATAAAATCAACAGGAACGGCTATAATCTAAACAAAGGAAAAAACACCCATGAGCAACACCGGCTACAGGAGTTCAGTTGCTCAGGAGGCAAAGCAAGGTCAAGAGAGGGAGGAGAAGTAGGAGGTGGCGCTTTGTCTGAAACATCTGTGTTTGGCCGCCTTCAGGAACTTTTTGGCTGCATTCAGAAGTTGCCTTGAAGCCACCTTCCAGATATTCTTTGAAGCTTTTGGGGCAGCTGAAGGGCTCCACATGGCCAAGATGTCTTGCGTGGGGTGAAGCCCAGCTCTTAGCTGGTCATGCATCCGATCTTCTCTCAGGCTGGGAAGCAGATAATACTAATAATACTAATAGTAATGATTTAGAATTTAGAATAGAATAGAGCTGGAAGGCACTTTGGAGGTCTTCTAGTCACAGTCTGGTTTGGAGGCATCATTGCTGCAGAGAGTGGTGAGGACGGCTGAAAAGATCATTGGCAGTTCCCTCCCCATCCAGGGCATAGCGCAGAAGCGCTGCCTGAGCAGGTCCGTAAGATTATCTGGGACACCACACATCCTCTTCACAACCTGTTTTCCCTGTTCCCTTCTGGGAGGAGGGGGCTCTGTGGTATCTGAAGCAGAACATCCAGATTCAGCCAGAGTTTCATTCCATACAGCATTAACCTTGCAAACTCTCAAGCTTCCTCCTTCCGTTATAAATTCAAGATGGACAATATTTAATATTTATTTGCTGCGTATATGTAGGGATGTGGGTCTATACATACAGTATGTTGTTCATAGGTGTGTGTCATATATGTGTTTCACTTTGAGAGCGGGCAACTAAATTTCATTTTTGATGTGTGCCATTGTGCCCACAGTATAAAAATGACAATAAAGGTTATCTTATCTTATCTTATCTTATCTTATCTTATCTTATCTTATCTTATCTCAGACAGGTGATTGTCCAGTCTCTTCTTCAAAAATCTCCAGTGATGGAGCGCCCACAATGTCTGAAGGCAACTTCTGTTCCACTGGTTAATTGTCCTCACTGTCAGGAAGTTTCTCCTTAATTCCAGGTTGCTTCTCTCCTTGATCAGCTTCCAACCATTGTTTCTCGTCCTTCCTTCTATTGTTCTGGTGAACAACTTGACCCCCTCTTCTGTGTGGCAGCCCCTCAGATACTGGAACACTGCTATCATGTCTCCCTTATTTCTTCTGTCCAACCCCTGTCCAAACCCTACACCATTTCAGACAGTCTCTTCTGAAAAATTTCCAGACTTGGAGCATTCACTTCACAGATCGGAAACCCAATCAGGTGGCTCCTATTTAGAGCCTAGATGATGGTTTTTTCTCAGAGATTTAGACACATCTCTGACAAAGAGTGGAAAAGACCTGATGGATCTCCAGATCCTTTTTGTAGACTCTCTGGAGCCTTATGGTTGAGGCCGGGAAGCCCTATGAGTGTTAGAGAATAAATAATCGTGCATGGCACGGAGAAAGTAGACAATTGAGAAAACACTTTTTGAATGGTGGAACCTGAAGAGTTGCTCAACTGATGGGCACCAGCCACCATGCAGTCCAGTTCTTAAAAGGATCTCTCTCTGTGCATTTGTGCGTTCAGTTGCAGTGCAGTTTGTGAACTGGCTGCAAAATGTGACTTGACTGCATTTCTGGGAATCTTCAAGTTGCCAAGGTTGAGAAGATAAATCCAGGAGGACAGTAAGAATGGCATGAAAACCATTCTTGAAAACTAATGGTTGAAAAATTAATATATGTATGTAAGAGAAAACTAATAAAATCTTTATAAAAAAAAATGGCATGAAAACCATTTTCCAATACATGAGGGGCTGCCCCAAAGAAGAGGAGGGGGGTCAACCTATTCTCCAAAGCACCTGAAGAAGGCAGGACAAGAAGCAACGGATGGAAACTAATCAAGGAGAGAAGCAGACTAGAACTAAGGAGAAACTTCCCGACAGTGAGAACAATTAATCAGAAGAATGGGTTGCCTTCAGAAGTTGTGGATGCTCCATCACTGGAGGTCTTCAAGAAGAGATTGGACATCCATTGTCCGGGATGGAATAAGGCAGTGTTTCCCAAACTTGACCATTTTAAGGCATGAGGACTTCAACTCCCAGAATTCCACAGCCAGCGTTGCTGGCTGTGGAATTCTGGGAGTTGAAGTCCACATGCCTTAAAATGGTCAAGTTTGGGAAACACTGGAATAAGGTCTCCTGCTTGAGCAGGAGCTTGGACCTAAGGACCCCCAAAGTCCCTTCCAACTCTATTATTCTGATATTTTGAGATTGGGTTCTAGATAATAATAATAATAATAATAATAATAGTAGTAAAGTTGGAAGGGACCTTGGAGGTCATCTAGTCCAACCCCCTGCTCGGGCAGGAAACCCTACACCATTTCGGACAAATGGCTGTCCAGTCTCTTCTTAAAAACTTCCAGTGTTGGAGCATTTACTGCTTCTGGAGGCAGGCTGTTCCACTGATTAATTGTCCTCACTGTCAGGAAGTTTCTCCTTAGTTCTAGGTTGCTTCTCTCCTTGATTAGTTTCCACCCGTTGCTTCTTGTCCTGCCTTCAGGTGCTTTGGAGAATAGCTTAATTCCCTCTTCTTTATGGCAGCCCCTGAGATATTGGAACACTGCTATCATGTCCCCCTATTTCTCTCAGCTGAGTTTTCTTCAAGGCTAAGCATGCCCATTGACCTCAACCTCTCTTCTAGAGCCCCAGTCGTCTCCACTGCCCTTCCACAAGCCCATCTCAGAATGTCTGAGTCCCGTGTGGAGGCTGGTGCCCAGAGCAGGGCGTACAATTAAAGTGGGACTGGGGTCAGAAGAAAGAAGAATGATTACAGACTTCTGTGACCATTTCCAGCAATGACTAAAAATGTAGTTTATAGAACTGGAAGTTGTTTAGACTGAACCCCCAATTTTTGCTGCTAAAGCTGCGGCTTGTCTCTATTTTTGAAATGTTCCTAAACTGCCAGTCCTAGTATGCTGGGTTTTTTTTCCCCCTGTGGGAGATTTCTTTCACAAAAGAGCAAAATAATGAACAAGCTAGCAGGGGTGGGGAACCTTGGCTCTTTTATGACTTGTGGACTTCAACTCCCAGAATTCCTGAGCCAGCATGGATAGATAAATAGATAAATGGATAGATAGATAGATAGATAGATAGATAGATAGATAGATAGATAGATAGACAGACAGACAGACAGACAGACAGATAGAAGAGAGAGAGAGAAGATAGATAGGTAGGTAGGTAGATAGGTAGGTAGACAGACAGAGAGACAAACAGATAGATAGGTGATAGATGGAAAATAGATAGATAGAAGATAAAGATAGATAGATGGGTAGATAGATAGATAGATAGATAGATAATGATAGATAATGATGATAGATAGATAGATAGACAGACAGACAGACAGATAGAAGAGAGAGAGAGATAGAAGAGAGTGATAGAAGAGAGAGAGTGATAGAAGAGAGAGAGAAGATAGATAGGTAGGTAGGTAGATAGTTAGGTAGGTAGACAGACAGAGAGACAAACAGATAGATAGGTGATAGATGGAAAATAGATAGATAGAAGATAAAGATAGATAGATGGGTAGATAGATAGATAGATAGATAGATAGATAGATATAGATAATGATGATAGATAGATGGATAGATAGATAGATAGATAGATAGATAGATAGATAGATATAGATAATGATGATAGATAGATAGATAGATAGATAGATAGATAGATATAGATAATGATGATAGATAGATGGATAGATAGATAGATAGATAGATAGATAGATAGATAGATAGATAGATATAGATAATGATGATAGATAGATAGATAGATAGATAGATATAGATAATGATGATAGATAGATAGATAGATAGATAGATAGATAGATAGATAGATATAGATAATGATGATAGATAGATAGATAGATAGATAGATAGATATAGATAATGATAGATAGATAGATAGATAGATAGATAGATATAGATAATGATGATAGATAGATAGATAGATAGATAGATAGATATAGATAATGATGATAGATAGATAGATAGATAGATAGATAGATAGATAGATATAGATAATGATGATAGATAGATAGATAGATAGATAGATAGATAGATATAGATAATGATGATAGATAGATAGATAGATAGATAGATAGATAGATAGATATAGATAATGATGATAGATAGATAGATAGATAGATAGATAGATAGATAGATAGATATAGATAATGATGATAGATAGATAGACAGACAGACAGATAGATAGATAGATAGATAGATAACCTTTATTGTCATTTTTTACTGTGGGCACAATGGCACACATTAAAAAGGAAATTTAGTTGCTTGCTCTCAAAATGTGCATATGCATAGCACACATTTAAACATACTGTGTACAATATATGTATAGACCTATACCATTACATATGAGTAACATATAAGTATTAATCACCCTGTGTGTGATCGCTGCGTGTGTCACTGTGTGTGTGATTGCCACGTGTGATTGTTCCCTAGGAACACATTCAGTTACATTAGTTAGTTTCTTGCAATTAGTTGGGGGGGGGGGAGAAATCAGTGACGCCAAATCCTCCGATTCAGACGTTGGAAGAAAGCGGAACCGAATGCGCGATGGGAAGGCTGTGTTTGAGATGCTTGAAAAGTTTGATTTCTATTGATTTTGATGCAAACCAAACCGTAAATTTCAGGATCAAAAGTCGGCTATTTGTTAGAGTTTGCTCTCCTCCATTATTCTGCTTTCAGCTTTACAAAATATATACTAAGCTGCACTTAAAATGAGCTTTTCAAGAACATATGTCCCCAAACTGTTCCTTTTTTTTTTTTTTGGTAAGAAAATACATTTTTCAATACTTATTTAAGTGTAATTTTATAGGAAGATTTGATGAATGTGGTGCAGAAACAAGATGGAATGGATTTATATCAGCAACAACAGAGAATGACGTGGCCTCAAAACAGATGGCAAACTCAAATGGAAAGGAGAAGGAATAAAAAAAAAGGAATTAAAAAAAGAGGGAAACTCCATATGCTGTTGAAACAAAATAATAATCTTTTTCTATGACCCAATGCATTTCTGACTAAACCAGTCTGTTTTGGAGGATAGTGCCTCTGTAACTCCAACTGATAGAGCTTTCCAAGTTTTCCAACTGGAAAGATTCCCACAAAATGTATTTGTTTAAAATAAAAATTGGATCAGTATTTGGTAAGCCACAAGTTGACTGGTTCAAGTTAGAGACTTCTTCATCCAGCTGTCTTAATATTCAATTCGCAAAAGAAAGGAGATGCCAAAGTTGACCCAGAGCAGGGGTAGGCAACCTTGGCTCTTTCATGACTTGTGGACTTCAACTCCCAGAATTCCTAAGTCAGCATGGCTGACTTAGGAATTCTGGGAGTTGAAGTCCACAAGTCATAAAAGAGCCAAGGTTGCCTGCCCCTGCCCCAGAGGGACCTTGGACCAGGAGTCTCCAGTCTCGGCCACTGGGGTGATCTGGGGACAACAACTCCCAGAATTCCCTTGTCTTCCAATATCTGAGGGACTGCCACAAAGGAGAAGAGGAGGTCCACCTATTCTCCAAAGCAGCTGAAGGCAGAACAAGAAGCAAAGGATGGAGACTAGTCAAGGAGAGAAGCAACCTGGAACTAAGGAGAAATTTAATTAATTAGCCAGTGGAACGACTTGCCTCCAGAAGTTGTGGGTGCCCCATCCCTGGAGGTTTTCAAGAAGAGACTGGACAGCCATTGGACAGAACAATTGTCCTTCATTACCAAACTAGGTAACATCCTCGGTGCTAGCATGAAACGTCTGCAAGAAAACCATCAAGCTCAGAGAATCAGAATGGGACAGCCTAGCTTACTGTGGCCACCTCGCCATGGTCATCTTGCCACGGCCAACCCAGTGTGGCTATCTTGCTGTGGCCAACTCACCACGGGACATCTTGCTGCCGGACAATCCATGTGGGATAGATAACTCAACGCAATAAATATGATCCATCACTGTTCCTTTGACATTATTTCCAGTGGTGGGATTCGGCCAGTTTGCACTACTTCGGCAGAACCGGTAGCTAATTTGTTATTGCCCAGGCCCAGAACGGACTTCCAGAAGCAGCATCCACACAGAGAACCAATTGTTCACCTATCTCACAGGTCGGCAACCTGCGGCTCCGGAGCCGCATGCGGCTCTTTGAGCCTTCCCCTGTGGCTCCCAGCCTCCTCTGCCTTTGCAGAGAGAGACAAAGACAGAGAGAGGCAGTTGCGCTTCCCTGCTTCTCTGTGTGTGTGTGTGTGTGTTTTTTTTTTTTTTTTTTGTGTGTGTGTGTGTGTGTGTATGTGTAAAAGAGAGTGCACTCACAGCGTTCTCCAAGGAGCTGAAAAGCTTTCTGGACGGAGCTCCTCCCTTTGCTGCGTCTCAGCAGGAAGCAGGAAGGGCAGGAGAGAGCTAGCTAGCTCAGCTATGGGCTGGCTCAGGAATTCTGGGAGTTGAAGTCCATGAGTCATAAAAGAGACGAGGTTGCCTACCCGTGAGATTGTTGGAGAACAACTTGAAGCTTGCCAGGTGAGCAGCAGATGGGGGGGGGGGAGAAAGAGAGAGAGAGAAAGAGAGAGAGGGAGTGAGGGGGAGAGAGAGAGGAAAGAGAGAGAAAGAAAGAGAGTGGGGGAAGAGGAGTGGCAGACCAAGGGCAGATAGAGAGGGAGGGAGAGAGACAGAGAGAGAGAGACCCTTTTGACATCTAAAATGAAGATAACACTGCATATATCCTTTTTTTACCTGTGTGTGTATGTAACTTTATTCTCTTAAAGCATTCTCTCGGTGATCATTGTTTTAATAGTATGGATATTCCCAAGAGTCATATTTTTACTTTTATTTTTAATGTGTGTGTGTGTGGGTGTGTGTGTGTGTGTATACACACACACATATACACTCTCTCTCTCTCTCTCTCTCTCTCTCTCTCTCTCACACACACACACACACACACACACCTATAATAAAGATAAAAAAGGATATATGCAGTGTTATCTTCATTTTAGATATCAAAAGGGTTTTGCGGCTCCCGGTGTTTTGTTTTTGGTGGGAAACGGGTTCAAGTGGCTCTTTGAGTGTTTTGCGTTGCCTACCCCTGACCTATCTGAATCCCTCCACTGATTATTTCCGTTGTCAAAAGTGCACAGACACCCCACTGGAGCTCCTGCCCCAGATATTCACTTCCAGGCCGGTCAGCCTCTGTCCTCCATGGGCCGTTTGCTGCAGGCCCCAAACACCCCCACCCTTTGCCTCAATGGCTGCACAGCCCGGCTGCCTGCATTAAACACGTGGCCCATTTCTCATCGTGGACTGTCAATCATTCCAATGACTGCAAAGTGACTCATTCATTCCTTTGATTTCCCATCCAGTTCCTGGCTGGGCTGTTCACTGCTTTGCATGTGGGATTAACCAGGAAAGCTGGTCATTTGGGGGATCCCAGGTCACTCTAGTCAAACTAACAGAGGTCAGTCAAAATGCTCCCAGACTGGCATCTTGGTCCATCTGAGCTCAGCTGAAAGAGGGAGGGGGGAGGGAGGGAGGGAGGGAGGGAGAGAAGAAGGAAGGAAGGAAGGAAGGAAGGAAGGAAGGGGAGGGAGGGAAAGAAAGAAAGAAAGAAGGAAGGAAGGAAGGAAGGAAGGAAGGAAGGAAGAGGGAGGGAAAGAAAAAAAGAAGAGAAGGAAGGAAGGAAGGATGGAAGGAAGGAAGAGGAGGGAGGGAAAGAAAAAAGAAGAGAAGGAAGGAAGGAAGGAAGGAAGGAAGGAAGGGGAGGGAGAGAAGGAAAGAAGGAAGGAAGGACGGAAGGAAGAAAGGGGAGGGAGGGAAAGAAAGAAGGAAGAGAGGGAAGGAAGGAAGGAAGGAAGGAAGGAAGGAAGGAAGGGAAGGGAATAAAGGAGTGGCAAGATAATAAAGCAAAGGGTTAGAAATAATTTATTGGGAAAGAAAATCTGGCACATAAACTGAGCAATAAAATCAGCTGAACGTTGCAAAGGACAATCTGAATCCACCAGCCTTCTTGAGATTCTTGTGAGGGTCAACAGGCCACAAGTGACAATTTCTTCCCAGACTTATTTATGTTGGGACCCAGACTCCATGCCAAGGTAGCAGAAGACGGATGGACTGCAAGGGAGAAATTCAGGAAGACTTGACTGCTTGGCCAACGCTGAGGCAATGAGGGTGCAGGAAGGGGAGGAACATATGGTTGCCATTAAGCGGAGGTCACTGGGCAAAACAACGGGTGGAAATACTGACTCTCCTGGATACTAATGTTTGCTAGAGGACCGATGGAATTGGCCTCACGTTGCTCTGTTATGTAGGGTCTGCAGGAGCTATCACCTTCGTCTCAAGGTTGATCAAACCGTTTCTACAACACCATTGGGATGTTCTTCCCAGCAACCCAGGGGGTCCTACACCCAGAGACGGTCCCAGAGCTTTCTTCAAATCTTCCAGCAAGATGCTCCTTCTGGAGGAATGTTCCAAATGGAACTTTGAAAGCAGAACCTGGAAGTCTTCTGGGTCTGACTTGGCCATCAGCAGCACTCCCTCGGTGCCTTAACCACCCCATTACCCAACCAGCTTGCCTTTGATCTAGCTCTGTTTTAGCAAGCAGCTCTGCTCCTTCTCTCCAGGCTTCTGTCCTACGAGAAAAGTCCTTCCTGGCCAGGCTTCGTCTCCAGCCCCTCCCTCTGGCTGGCGAGGGAGCTCCAGAACATTTTTTTGGTGGAACTTCATTTCCTGGACCTCCTTGGAATTTTTGCCAGACCTGTGCCAAACCATTCTTTCCCACCAGAATCCCCGTCAGAGGAGGCTCGTGGAAGCGCGGAGCTACTGCATCCAGCTTGTGTGTTTTTAATCATGGACAAACAAGAAGGCCTTGTGTGGGAACTGGCTCCCTCTCCTGACACATCTCTTTCTTCAGGTTCTCCCCAGTAACTCTCCCCCCCCCCCATTGTCCCAGAAGTGTAAACAAGGACTTCCCTACTTGCCTTTGAGTGGCCTACGTGGACAGTGGGCTGTGGCCATGGGAGGTCCCAGGTCTTCCACGGAAAGATCGATTCGGGATGTTGATGGAGAGGAACCGGGGCCGGGACCAGGCCACGAGGGTTCGTGGTGGAATAACTCCATCAGATGCCAAGACAACGGAGGGCTAAGGGCCCATCCTGCATGGATTTATGGGTGCAAGAAGGAAGATGAACTTTGCATCCCGATTTCATCAACTGGATTCTTGCCTTCCTTTTCTTACTGTGTTTCTGAACTGGTGTCCTAATGAAACACACATGGCATTGAATACTCCCTTCCAAATTCTGATTCTCCCCCCCCCCCCATCTGTCCAAATGGAAGCCTGAAAGGGAACAGGAAAGGATAGAATGAGGGAGAGAAAGAAAGAAAGAAAGAAAGAAAGAAAGAAAGAAAGAAAGAAAGAAAGAAAGAAAGAAAGAAAGAAAGAAAGAAAGAAAAGGGAAGACAGAAAAAAAAGAACGAAAGAAAGAAAGACACAGAAAGGCAGAAAGATAGAAAGGCAGACAGACAGAAGGAAAGAAGGAAATAGATACAAAAAAGCGGAAAGGCAGAAAGACAGATGGAAAGAAAGGAAGGAAAGAAGAAAGAAAAAGAAAGGAAGAAAGGAAGAAACAAAGAAAGAAAGGAAGAAAGAAAGGAAGGAAGGAAGAAACAAAGAAAGAAAGGAAGAAAGAAAGAAACAAAGAAAGAAAGAAAGAAAGAAAGGAAGGAAGCAAGCAAGGAAGGAAGGAAGGAAGAAAGAAAGAAAGGAAGGAACAAAGAAAGAACAGAAAGAAAGAAAGAAAGAAAGATAGAGAAAGAAAGAAGAAAAGAAAGAAAAAAAGACACAGAAAGGCAGAAAGGTAGAAAGGCAGACAGACAGAAGGAAAGAAGGAAATATAAAGCGGAAAGGCAAAAAGACAGATGGAAAGGAAGGAAGGAAATAAGAAAGAAAAAGAAAGAAAGAAAAAAAGAAAGAAAGGAAGGAAGAAACAAACAAAGAAAGGAAGGAAGGAAGAAAAAAAGAAAGAAAGGAAGGAAGGAAGAAACAAAGAAAGAAAGAACGTAAGAAACAAAGAAAGAACGGAAGAAAGGAAGGAAGAAAGAAAGAAAGAAAGAAAGAAAGAAAGAAAGAAAGAAAGAAAGAAAGAAAGAAAGAGGAGGGGGAGGAGATGAATCAAAAGCGGGGGTGGGGGAGAGAAACTGATCCAAAGTGACACTGAGTGAAGCCAGAAAAAAGCCAGAATTTCAGGGCTACCAAATCAATTCTGCGCCACTTAAAAGCAGCTGGAATCTGCCGAAATGGGTGGAGGGCGGTGAAACTGATGTCAGGCACAATTGATGCGGCCTTTTCTAATGTAACTATCCAGGCACAGAGACGGGTAAATCTGGCCTTTCGGTGTCCCTTAAGTGTCTTGTTTTTGTGATACGACTGCCGATTTGGTGTATCAAACCAACCTGTAAGTGCGGTGTTTTTCCCAAAAAGCTTTGTACGTTCAATGTCTCTGGAGATTCTCCGTCTTCCAGGCCATGGCGAATCTGAATGTGCTTTTTCAGAAGGCGGCTGGCTTTTGTTTTTCCTTTCTCCATTAAAACCCGGCAACTTTGGTGCAGACAACATAATGACAGCTAAGGAACCAAACGAGGGTGAAAACAAGGACAACAGAACAACACTATGCAGATTTTTTTCCCCTAATATACCTTTTAAAATTATGATTATGAAATACTGTTGAAAATCCAGAAAGCTTCAAATTCTTAATCAAGCTTCATGTTCGGTCGGTTCCACGGGTTGCGTGTTGTGTTCTGAGATCCATGCCTGAGTGTCCTCCGCTTGGAAGCTCTCGGAAGACCTGACAATTCATTGATGATGCCACCACGTTGGGTCATGAAACGTCTGCAAGAAAACCACCCAGCTCAGAGAGCACCAAGGATCCCACAGTCCTCCTCCTCCTCCTCCTCCTCCTCTTCCTCCTCCTCCTCCTCCTCCTCCTCCTCCTCCTCTCTGCCAACCCCACTCCCTTCTAGCACTGATGATGTTCCCTAGCTGGGTCATGAAATGTCTGCAAGAAAACCATCAAACTGAGAGAGCACCCACACAGTCCTTTCCTCCTCCTCCTCCTCCTCCTCCTCCTCCTCCTCCTCCTCCTCCTCCTCCTCCTCCTCCTCCTCCTCCTCCTCTCCGCAAACCCTCCTCCCTTCTACCACTGAAGATGTTCCCTAGTTGGGTCATAAAACGTCTATAAGAAAACCATCAAGGTCAGAGAGCGCCAGGGACCCCACATTGGTGGTTGATTGCTGGCCAGGATGTCCTAGTCAAGGGTTAGAGTTAGAGTTAAGGTAGTTCCTAACTCAAGGAGGTAGAAAGACCACTCCCATCAAAATGGGCAAGGCAAGCCACTAGTTATATAAACAGAGATCAACCCCCCCCCTCCTACCTTCTAGCACTGAAGATGTTACCTAGTTGGGTAATGAAACCACCAAACTCAGAGAGCACCAAGGACCCCACAGACGTGACTTTCTAAACAAACAGGAAGGATCAGATCAGTAAAAATCTGGAACATAAATTTTAATCAAGAAAATAAATCACTGCCAGGATGTTTCCAGCATTAGGTTCCTTTTATACAATGACATGATAGCAGTCTTCCAATATCTGAGGGGCTGCCACAGAGAAGAAGGGAGTCCACCTATTCTCCAAAGCACCAGAGGGCAGGACAAGAAGCAACAGATGGAAGTTAACCAAGGAGAGAAGCAACCTGGGAGCTAAGGAGGAATTTCCTGGCAGTGAGAACAATTAACCAACATCTGCCTCCAGAGGTTGTAGGTGCTTCAACCCTGGAGGTTTTCAAGAAGACATTGGACAAGCATTTGTATGAAATGCTACAAGGTCTCCTGCTTCAGCGGGGGTTGGACTAGAAGGCCTCCAAGGTCCCTTCCCACTCTTTTGTTATTTTGCTAACCTCTTCTCTAAAGCATCTGAAGGCGGGACAAGAAGCAACGGATGGAAATGATCAAGGAGAGGAGCAATCTGGAACTATGGAGAAACTTCCTAACAGTTAGAACTATTAACCAGTGGAACTGCTTGCCACCAGAAGTTGTGGATGCTCCATCACTGGAGGGTTTAAGAAGAGACTGGACAGCCATCTGTCTGAAATGGTATAGGGTCTCCTGCCTGAGCAGGGGGTTGGACTAGAAGACCTCCAAGGTCCCTTCCATCTTTGTTATTCTATTATTCTTCCAAATGCTTCATAATGAACTCATCCAGAGATTAATTACAGCAGAGAGAACTTATTTTCAGAGCCCCGCTTTTCAGGAATATGGATAGAAAATTATTCTGCATTGTTACTTTCCCTTAGAGCTCTGACGGTTGATTCACATTGTGTCTGTTTTTATGAAAAATATCAAGAGTCAAGCTTCAATGTAGCCTTTTAGCTTGTTCTAATTGTATAATTACTCTTTTACTTTGTTGCTGTAAATGTCTTTTTATGCACTTTCTAGACTTCTCTTTTCAATTCTGGGCTGCAGCAAGGGAGTTTTGAGGGAATATGATGGAGAAATAAGACCGTCCAGTGAATAAAATAAAAAAAGAAAGTATACTAGTTAGAAAATTAATTAATGAGGCACTGAGGCTATCAAATATCAGAACTAAAGACTTCCAAAGCGTTTAAAGTAGAAATTCTTTGTTTGCCCAGGATGCAATAAATCCCTTTAAATGTTGATGAAATATAAAATAAAATAAAACATCCTCTAAGCTAAAAATAAAGCTTAAGGAAATTAAAATAAATAACGAGGAGGTGGAATATCTCTTCTTGAAGAGCAGAGATAGGCTGGCCAGCTTTAGCTGCGTTGCGAACCTCAGAAGTAAAAATATTTCCTCTTTTTTGAAGCCGGATTGAAGCTCAGGTATCAAAACTGGAGATTTTCCACTTTTATGAACTTTGTGATGGCTTCATTTCAACTATTTCGGGCTGACCAGAGCAATCCAGACAAATTTATGCATTGCAGTCAAATTCATACAGGAGAACTGCAGACAGCCATTCATTAAAAGAGTCCAATGCATATTATAAAAAATAGGCTATGCCACAATTTTAATGTCAGGTATATATATATCTATCAATGCCTCCCCAACCCCAAATACCGGTTTATCATGCCTTCCACCCAGGAAGGTCTGATCCTGCCTCCCACCTCCTAGCATGAGATCCTTCTTGAGAAAGCTGGGTCTCCTCATACGGGGTCCAAAATAGGGTAATCTGAGCCTGGTTAATAATAATAGTAATAATAGTAAAGTTGGAAGGGACCTTGGAGGTCATCTAGTCCAACCCCCTGCTCAGGCAGGAAACCCTACACCGTTCCGGACAAATGGCTGTCCAGTCTCTTCTTAAAAACCTCCAGCGTTGGAGCATTCACCGCTTCTGGAGGCAGGTTGTTCCACTGATTAATTGTTTTCACTGTCAAGAAGTTTCTCCTTAGTTCTAGGTTGCTTCTCTCTTGATGAGTTTCCACCCGTTGCTTCTTGTCCTTCCTTTAGGCGCCTTGGAAAATAGCTTAATTCCCTCTTCTTTATGGCAGCCCCTGAGATATTGGAAGACTGCTATCATGTCACCCCCTCGTCCTTTTTTTCATTAAACTAGAAGAGACCTAATTCCAGCAACAGTTCCTTGTATGTTTTAGCCTCCAGTCCCCTAATCATCTTTGTTGCTCTTCTCTGTACTCTTTCTAGAGTCTCAACATCTTTTTTATGTTTTATTTGTATCTCCAGTCAGAATACTGAATTGATTTGTTTGATGATCCATTTCTTTGTTTTTTTTTGGGGGGGGGCTGTCCACAATGTTCTCAGGACTCTTAGTGGAATTCCACACCTGGAATCCTGCATCCAGTTTTGGTCACCCCATTACAAAAAAGATGTTGAGACTTTGGAAAAAGTGCAGAGAAGAGCAACTAAGATGATTTAAAAGAGACAAAATATACAAAGAACGGTTTTAGGAAGTGAGTATGGCTAGTCTAGAGAAAAGAAGGACCGGGGGGGGGGGGGACATGATAGCAGTATTCCAGTATTTGAGGAGGAGGTCCACTTATTTTCCAAAGCACCAGAAGGCAAGAGGAGAAACAACGGATGGAAACTAATCAAGGAGAGAAACAACCTAGAACCAAGAAGAAACTTCCTGACAGTGAGGACGATTAACCAGTGGAACTGCTTGCCACCAGACGTTGTGGGTGCTTCAACTGGAGGTTTTTAAGAAGAGACTGGACAGTCACTTGTTTGAATGGTAGAGGGTCTCCTGCTTGAACAGGGCTAAAAGACCCCCAAGGTCTCTCCCAGCTCTATTCTGATTGATTGATTGATTGATCTTCTCCAACAGCAAAGTTCGAAAGCACCAATACCCGAACAGCTGCTAAGATTGGGGATAATTTTTGATAAGGCCTTCATCAACGTGTAATACAAATGCTTAAATGTTTAATCAACATGCAATAGAAGAAACGGCAACTGGACAGTGTTCTGACTGAATGTGGGTCTGACACCCCTCCGGTCTTGGCTGCCCCCCTGGAAACCCCAGATCTGCCTAGCTGGGCCCATCCCCTTTGGCCCACTCCGGAGTGCCTCTGTCCTTCTGCCACAAATTCTCATCAGCAGATAATTTATGCCCAGGAACTGGAGGAAGAGGTTACCAAGTGCATTCAATCAAGCAACCTCGATTAAAGGGCAGGAAATAAGGAAGCCCTGGGAGCCAGGAAAGTCTTGGCGAAAGAAAATAAGTCTAGTCGTGGGCCAGGAAGGAGATCTGAGGCCAGCCCATCTGCAGAAGCGGTGGGGCTCCCAGGAAAACAAGTGAGGTCATCTGCCCTGCTCCTCCGGGAACCCTTCCAGGGCATCGGTTGGTGAAAGGAGAGCCCCGGAAAGACCGCAGACGACGCAGGGCCGGGTTTTCGGCCACATTCAGGCCACTCAGGGAAAGGACCCCTTCTCATCCCACTGAAGTCGCAGGCATTTGCAGGAGAAAATGGTGAGAGAAGAGAACTGACAGAAGAGAATGTCTGCAGCTCAGGGTTGAACTGTGGGGTCCTTGGTGCTCTCTCAGCTTGATGGTTTCCTTGCAGACCTTTCATCACCCAACTAGGTAACATCATCAGTGCTAGGAGGAGGAGGAGGAGGGGGAGGAAGAGGAGGAGGAAGAGGAGGAGGACTAGGGGGTCCCTGGTGCTCTCTGAGCTGGGTGGTTTCGTTGCAGATGTTTCATGACCCAACTAGGTAACAGCATCAGTGCTAGAGGAGGGGGAGGAGGAGGAGGAGAAAGAGGGGAGGAGGAGCAGCAGGAGGAGCAGGAAGACTGTGGAGTCCCTGGTACTCTCTGAGCTGGGTGGTTTCCTTGCAGATGTTTCATTACCCAACTAGGTAACAGCATCAGTGCTGGAGGAGGAGGAGCAGCAGGAGCAGGAGGAGGAGGAGGAGGATGACGACGACGACGACGACTATGGGGTGACTGGTGGTCTCTGAGCTGGGTGGTTTCCTTACAGACCTTTCTTTACCCAACTAGGCAACATCATCAGTGCTAGAAGGAACTGGGGATTTACTCTCTGTTTATGCACAAACAGCGTGCTGTCAGTGTTGTTGGGAGTGTTCTTGATGGTTCAACACCCAAACAGGCAGAGATTAAAACCAATATCACTCAGGTCTTGGCCTCAGGTAGCCTTTGCTGAGAATTCATCATAGGGCTGGAAGGGACCTTGGAGATCCTCTAGTCCAGTGGTGGCAAACCTATGGCTCACGCCCTCTCTCTGGGCACGCGCAACGTTGCCCCAGCCCTGCCTCCCCCCCGCACCCCCTCCTCACCAGCAGCCCCCCCCAGAGGAGAAACGCCCCCTGGTGTGGCCCGTGCGGTGCAGTGCAGCCAAGCACATGGCAGCCAGGCAACAGGGACAAGTCTCCACCCTCGCGCCCCATCGCATGCAGGAAGGCCTGGCTGCTAGCGCACTGCAGGCCGTGGAGGCAGTGGGTGGCCCTGCAGATAGTCCAACCCTTTGCTCAAGGCAGGAGATCTCATTTCATCCTTGGCAAATGCCTGTCCAGTCTCTTCTTGCAAACTTCCTGTGGTGGAACCCCCACAACCTCTGGTGGGAAGCTGTTCCAACAGGTTAATTGTCCTCACTGTCAGGAAATTCCTCCTCAGTTCCAGGTTGCTTCTCTCCTTGATGAGTTTCCATCCGTTGCTTCTTCTCCTGCCTTCAGGGGCTTTTGGAGAAGAGGTGGACCCCTTCTTCTTTGGGGCAGCCTCTGAGATATTGGGAGACTGCTAGCATATCACCTCTCCTTTTAGATAGACATACCTAAGGTCCCTCAACTATTCGCCATGCACCTTAGCCTCCAGATCCTTCATCACCTTTGTGGCTCTTCTCTGCACGCTTTCCAGGGCTCCAACATTTGGGAGGCCTCAGCTGGGGTCAATCAATCAGAATAGAGCTGGAAGGAATCTTGGAGGTCTTCTAGTCCAGCCCTTCTGCTCAAGCAGGAGACTTTAGACCAGGAGCAGGCAACCTTGGCCCTTTTATGACTGGTGGACTTCAACTCCCAGAATTCCTGAGCCAGCATGGGGGAACTATGGCCCCCTCATGTCTCGTGGACTTCAACTCCCAGAATTCCTGAGCCAGCCTGGCTCAACTTGGAAACCTCTCCCTTTCCCCTCAGCATGGCTGGCTCAGGAATTCTGGGAGTTGGAGTCCACGAGTCATAAAGCAGCCTAGGCCTAGGCCAGGGGTAGGCAACCTTGGCTCTTTTATGACTGGTGGACTTCAACTCCCAGAATTCCTGAGCCAGCGTGGCTCAGCTTGGAAACCTCTCCCTTTCCCCTCAGCACGGCTGGCTCAGGAATTCTGAGAGTTGAAGTCCAGGAGTCATAAAAGAGCCAAGGTGGCCTACCCCTGGCCTAGGCCGCTTTATGACTGGTGGACTTCAACTCCCAGAATTCCTGAGCCAGCCATGCTGAGGGGAAGGGAAAGGTTTCCAAGCTGAGCCACGCTGGCTCAGGAATTCTGGGAGTTGAAGTCCACCAGTCATCAAAGAGCCAAGGTTGCCTACCCTTGCTTTAGACCATCTCAGACAAGTGACTGTCTAGCCTCTTCCTAAAAACCTCCAGTGATGGAGCACCCACGACTTCTGAAGGCAACTTCTGTTCCCCTGGCTGATTGTGCTCACTGTCAGGAGATTCCTCCATCTGGGGGAGGTCCACGCAGCCTGCCAGAGCAGTAGCCGGCCCTTCCCTCTTTCCTATCATCATTAGCCCCATCGCTTCTGCTTATCAGGGGCTGCTGCTTCCCATTATGCAAAGCCTGGAGCCTCGCCCGGAGCTGCTGATCTGGCAGCCCACAGAAGCCTCCCCCCCCCCTGCTAAGTCAATTGCTTCCAGCTCTCCGAGACAGAATCCCTTCCAGAAGTTTCTCTTACCTGGCCTTTCCTTTGCTCGGGAATCGGCCTGCCTGGAGCGCAGGACGCTAGAGTCGAGTCTGCTTTGGGGAGGGGGGGCACCAAGACCCACCAGGGCTGGCCAAGACAAACTGACACCAATCTTTCCATCCCCTGCAGAAACGCAACGGGGGGGGGGGGAGGAGGAGAGGAAGCGTGCTTCGTTCCAGCCACACCTTTGTGAGCCCTTTGTGAGCTGGCTTGCCTTGAACCCCCTTAGCCCGTAATTTTATACAGCCCTTTTTTTTATGTCTGCGGAGCGCTAGACCGGTTGGGCATCTTCCTGAAGCCGGTGAGGAAAGGAGCTACTTTCCAAGGAAGATTGTTTTTCATAAAAGAGAATTTTTGTAGAATAGAATAGAATAGAATAGGATAGGATAGGAGAGGAGAGGAGAGGAGAGGAGAGGAGAGGAGAGGAGAGGAGAGGAGAGGAGAAGAGAAGAGAAGAGAAGAGAAGAGAAGAGAAGAGAAGAGAAGAGAAGAGAAGAGAAGAGAAGAGAAGAGAAGAGAAGAGGGAACAGAACAGAACAGAATAGAGAATGGGGAATGGGGAACAGAACAGAACAGAATAGAGAATGGAGAATGGGGAACAGAACAGAACAGAATAGAGAATGGGGAATGGGGAACAGAACAGAACAGAATAGAATAGGAGCTGGAAGGGACCTTGGAGGTCTTCTAGTCCAACCCCCTGCTCAGGCAGCAAACCCTACACCAGTGATGGCGAACCTATGGCACAGGTGCCAGAGGCGGCACTCACAGCCCTGTCTGTGGGCACACATGCTGTCGCCCCAGTCCTGGGCCTTCAGCTGGGTTTTATAAAACCTTTTCGCTTTAAGCTTCCGCCGCTGTGTGCAAAAAAAGAAAAAGGTTCAATCAATCAGTCAATTTCAACTTCTCGCGGGAAAAAAAAAGATCTTGCAAAGTTGGAATTGATTGAACTTTTTAGTCCCACCCAGTCGGCCCGTGACCACCGAAGCCACGCCCACCCAATGGGCCACACCCACCCAATGGGCCACGCCTACCCGGCACCCGAAGATGCATAAGTGGGTTTGGGGTTGCAGTTTGGGCACTCAGTCTCTAAAAGGTTCGCCATCACTGCCCTATATCATTTCAGACCAATGGCTGTCCAGTCTCTTCATAAAAACTTCCAGCTTTGGAGCATTCACAACTTCTGGAGGCAGGTGGTTCCACTGATGAATTGTTCTAACTGTAGCTCAGGGCTGACCTGTGGTGTCCTTGGTGCTCTCTGAGCTGGGTGGTTTTTCTTGCAGATGTTTCATTATCCAACTAGGTGACATCATCAGTGCAAGAAGGGTGCGGGATTTGGGAGGAGCAGGAAGACTGTGGGGGTCCTTGGTGCTCTCTGAGCTGGGTGGTTTCCTTGCAGATATTTCATGACCAAACTAGGTAACGTCATCAGTGCTAGAAGGGAGGAGGAGGAGGAGGAGGACTGTGGGGTCCTTGGTGCTCTCTGAGCTGGGTGGTTTTTCTTGCAGACGTCTCATTACCCAGCTAGGTAACATCATTATAGTGAGAAGGGAGTGGGGTTTGCAGGGAGGAGGAGGAGGAGGAGGAGGAGGAGGACGACGACGATGACTGTGGGGGTCCTTGGTGCTCTCTGAGCTGGGTGACTTTTCTTGCAGACATTTCATTATCCAACTAGGCAACATCATCAGTGCTAGAAAGGAAGTGGGGTCTGCGTTCATATTCAAATGGCCTGCTGTCGGTGGCAATGAGAGTGTTCCTGGTGTTTCAACTCCCAAATAAGCAGAGATTCAAACCAAGATTAATACTAGATCAATACAGTAAACCATACCCCCGTCAAGAAACCACCCTCTCAGTAAGCGTCAGCCTCAACAAGGAAGCATCAAGAACTCTCCCTCCAACACGGAGAAGGCAAAGCCACGAGTATATAAACCAAGAACAACCCCCTCTCCCATCCAGGACTGATGACGTTACCTAGCTGGGTCATGAAAGGTCCACAAGAAAACCACCAAGTTCAGAGACCACAAAAAGGACCCTACAAGTTTGTTTCTAGTTGACAGACAATCTGTGAACTGACAGTGACAAGTCAGGAAAGGGCCTTAGGGCAGGGGTCTGCAACCTTGACCACTTGAAGACTTGTGGACTTCAGCTCCCAGAATTCCTCAGCCAGCATAGCTGGCTGAGGAATTCTGGGAGCTGAAGTCCACAAGTCTTCAAGTGGTCAAGGTTGCAGACCCCTGCCTTGGAGGTCACCCAGCAAAGCCATTTATCCTAGCCAGGCGGTGATGTTTCCACCCCGATCCTTTGACCCCCTTCCCATCTCACTTCCCCCCCCCCTTGAAAATCCCCTTTCATCCTGCCTCGTCCTTCTGACCCCTGCACTGGCCCGGAGACCCCCAGTCCCCGCCATTTCCCAGCCAAAGCTTCCCGCCTCTTTCCCCTGGTTTCGTTCCCGAGAAACCTCAAAGAATCTCCTTTTTTTTTTTTTCCACCTTGAAAAGGAACCGCTTGGAAAGGTGCCGAGCGCCAGAAATAACGCTGAAAAGCGTCCCGGTTTCAGAACATAATTTGTTTCCATCCTTTGGCTTAATAGACGAAGGAGGAGAAGAAGTAGAAGGAGGAGAGCAAAAAAAAAAAAAAACTTTAAAAAGTTTCTTCCCAACTATTTCCTGGTGCCTCCGTGTCTCATGAACTAAATCCTGGGCCTGATGAGAGCCAAAATTTGGTGCCACCAAGATAGTTTGGATTTAAAAAAAAAACAAAAACGCTTTTTTTGGCTCAACGGGCAACGGCTGGCCAGCCCTGCGCCGGTGCGGGAGACTCTGGAGCACCGCCACGCGCCGAGGTGATTTCCAACACTTGACTTCCCGCCCTCCTTCCCCCCCTTCTCCTTCCTCCCCCCCCAAATCTCTTCACCCCTGAAAATAAAACACCCCAGTGTACGTCTGTTTTCATAAAAGCCAACCTGGCTCTGAAACAACTTTTCCACCTGGGTTTTTTTTCTTCTTAGAAATGGGTCTTAACTGGAGCCGAGGTGGCGCAGCAGTTCGAGTGCAGTACTGCAGGCCACTTTAGCTGACTGTGTTCAGCAGGTCAGCGGTTCAAATCTCACCGGCTCAAGGTTGACTCAGCCTTCCATCCTTCCGGGGTAGGTAAAGTGAGGACCCAGATTGTTGGGGGCAATGTAAATATATATATACATTGCTTACTGGTGTACACCGCTTAGAGAGTGCTTGCACTTAGAGCGGTATATGAGTCTCATAAATAAATAAATAAACGGTGCACGGCCTAGCATCTTTTGCAAAGCATCTCTCTGCGAAACAAATTTTTTTTTTGCTCTTCTGCAGGTAGAAATAGGTCAAGGTGAGGCCTCTTCACCTACGGGTTTGGAAAACTTACCTGGGACACGACACACCCTCTTCACGACCTGTTTTCCTTGTTCCCTTCTGGGAGGAGGGGGCTTCATGGTATCCGTAGCAGAACATCCAGAG